>QJPP01000705.1:0-244210 GCA_003996215.1 Jaltomata sinuosa
AAACTCAACTAATCATATCAATCTCAAACCATAAACTAACAGTCTAGCAGTGACCAACCTCATACTTATCCATAATAGAGAACAACTCTGTAAGCAAATAACAAAAGTCTACCTACAGTCCCCCGGCCGCCCATACAACCGAGGAACACAAACAAGTGAAAACAAACCCTCCGGCATCCCATACTACCGGAGCGTACAATCAGCAAACAGCAAACAAGGGTGAAACCTCGAACCATGAATGATATGATGCATGAAGATCTCAAGTGCCATAGTATCTCTGTATGTACCTCCTCCGGCGCTGATCCGGCCCAGCAGGTAGGTTCCATGGAAGGACACTGCCCGTTTACCTCTACTCCACCGTATACCCCTCCTCCGGCACACGCAGTCCGTAGCCCCTGGCCCGGATGGCAAGGTCCATGGAGGTCCCAGACCCCATACTAAAACTCAGTATCAGAACATGTCGCCCGGAAGCAAGTCCGGTATCAGGATGGAGACCCAGTCTCAAATATGCAATGCCCAGACCCTGTCCAGGACTAAAGTAGTAGGAAAATGTCTCAAAAACCCCTCCAAGGGTGCCCGGGCGTAACCGGGTCTAAACAGTAAAAAGTCATCTCAGGTGCTCGGTCCGACCGAGGCTAAAAATTATCTCAAGTGGCAAGAAAACTCAACTAGCACTCCGACCCTGCCGAGTCTAGCGTGAATCGTAAAACTGGTGATTTAAAACATAATTTTACTTTCTTGCCTAAAAATATACACAAGTTAAATCAAACCATTTCCAAATTATTTCCATCGAAAATGGGCCCCCCGGGCCATGCAAGGTTTAGAAAATGGTGCCAGTAGGCCCAAAGCCCAACCATAGTAAAACATGGATAAAACATCTTTATATGCATGGAAATGGTATGATCACACACAATAGCTGCCAAGCAGCTCACAATCAACCTATCGACCCTGCACAGGCCCACAGCTACTCAGCAAGCATAACCAGCCTAGAAGGATAATTCTATGTCCGGGACTCGCGAACATTACCAAAACCCCACCTTCTATGTTCCAGAGTCAGCAAGGCCTCACAGGACCACAAGGGTAAATAAAATATATCGGCAAATACTACAAACAACGGAGGAACAAAAGTAGGCGGACATGAATAAAGCGGTCGAGGTCTGTGGTACCAACCTAATAAACCAACCCAAGGATACCCATTAATACAATTTTATTCTATATATGCGGAGTCTAGGGAAAATAAACCATAGCCTACCTGTCGTCCGACGACAAGCTGCTAGAACAACGATGTCCAAGCTCGAACCACTCCGAGAAAATCCAAAACTAAATCAGAATCGGATTTGGACTTGAATAACTTGACGTCGATAATTGATTTTCTTTCGAGGATCGACTCTATACTCAAAGTGATTCTCCTACCAAATTTTCTCTCACGTAAAAGAGTATAAACATATACACATGATATATTCACAACTTCTTCAATGAACCAAATACAATAAGCCTCCTTTTAAACCCCTATATATACGTGAATGTAACCAGTAGAAAAAGAAAACATCTACCAAAAACATCTTAGTTGAACAATTTATTATAACAAAGTTCTAAGCAAAGTGCTAAATTAATGGATAAGCACAAGCCATTCTTGACACATGCTTACATTAACTTGCCAACTGTGGCAGTTAATCCACGTTGTGCACTCCCTCCACTTCCACGTGGAAGTGGAGGTGTGACACCTCAATTATATATCTCGTTATATATATATTCGGGTATTGCATAAATTCGTGGTAAAATAAATATAATATTTTAAATATACCATAATTCATAGAAAATCATTTCCAATAAAACCTACTAGATTATAATAATAAATTTCAACATAACTAATTTACTAGTCTCCGTTAAATTTACGGATGTATAAACCTTTATAATTAAATACCAATATGACAATCATATCATAACAACATTTCTTCATAACCTTAAATATTTTAAAGGCAATATAATAGTAATTTTTTACAAAATTCAACTTTTAAATAAAATATTTAATTACACGCATGGATGCTAGACTAAAATTCTTAGCTGTTTTTAGGCTGGTAGTTCGGGCAGAGCGCACGATTTTGATTACTCAAGAATTCTCTCGAGATCCTCCCTTATGTTTTATCTCACTGTGTTTATGGACTGAGAATGGCGTTTAAAATGTTGACGATCGAGGTTAAATCAAGTTGTGACCGACCCGGTTCGCGACCCGGTTCGCAACCCGTTTTCTGCCAGACAGTCCGCGGTAAAATAGTCATAACTTTTTACTCCGAGATCAGTTGGACGTGAGGTTTTGTGCGTAGGAAACTAGACTCGTAGACCTTCGATTTGGTATTTTGTAGGACTTCTAACTCTTTATATATTGGGAGAAAAGTCCCGAGATATTTGACCCAAAGTTCAGAAAATTTGTTAAGGGTCTTACGATATCTTTTGTCGATTTGCTTGACTTCAAATCTTAAACGTGGAAATGACCGGAAGGGTCATTACAGATTGCTATGAGAGGCTACATAAGTTGGGAATTATACAGCAGCATGGGGTTGAGTTTGTGACTTTTCAACTGCAAGAGGATACCAAGCAGTGATGGAGAGCCCATATGGAGTGTCATCGTCAGCTTTGCCTCCGATGACTTGGGCTCAGTTTCATGCCTTATTTTTGGAGAAGTATGTGCCCCGTACTCTTAGGCATCACAAGAAGGAAGAATTCCTGGCTCTTGACCATGGAAATTTGTTTGTTACAGCTTATGAGGCTAAGTTCCATGCTTTGTCTCACTATGCTACCCAAGTGTTGGGCATTGAGGAGGACATGATTCATCTATATATTAAGGGTTTGAATACTAATTTATAGGTTCTGTCTGTTTACATGACTTCTGCAGAAAAGAGCTTCAATGAGGTGATTGATTATGTGAAGAAACTGGAGGGAGTTAAGCAAGTCTGGCAGGCTAAGGTATTAGACAACAAGTCCCGGAGGGTGGGTAATTTCAGTGGTTCTTATTCTAGAGGTCCCAGCCAACAGGTTCATTCAGCTTGTCCTATTCAGTCAGCCTTGCCAGCTTCTACAGGTGGTCATTTTGGGGCTATTCAGTAGTCTCCAACTATTAGAGGCCAGGGGGCTTCCTATTCTTCAGCCAACAGACCCTCTCTTGAGCAGGGTTGCTTTCATTATAATGATGTAGGTCATTTCAAGAGAGTGGTCCCTCTAAGATAGATAGGTAACCAGGTGCAGTAGCAGGCTAGGGCTGTGGTTCCAGCAGGTGGAGGTGGAAATGGTAAGGGTCATCCATAGGGTCGGGAAGGTAATAATCAGGGAGGCCGTGGTGGAAATAGAGGTAACAATAACGCAGGATAGGGTGGAGCGCAGCCTGCTAAAAAGGTTGTCCATCTTGATGATAGATCTCATTGTTATGCCTTTTCAGGCAAGTCCGAGGCTGAGGCATCTGATGTTGTGATAACAGGTATTATTCTCGTTTGTGATCGGATGGCTTCTGTTTTATTTGATCCGGGTTCCACATATTCTTATGTATCTGTTAGATTTTCCATGGGTCTTGACTTGGTATGTTATGTTCTTAATTCTCTTATTTATGTTTCTACTCCAGTTGGAGAGTCTGTGGTAGTGACCCATGTGTATCATTTGTGTTCTATTTTGTTTATGGGTTTTCAAAATTGGGTAGATTTGATCATATTGGATATGTTAGATTTTGATGTTATTCTAGGTATGACTTGGTTGTCTTCTTATCATGCCATTTTGAACTGTAATTCTAAGACAATGACTCTAGAGATGCCGGGTATGGATAGACTAGAGTGGGAGGTTATGTATAAACCTAAGCCGGTGAAAATCTTATCCTTTCTTCGGGCTAGAAATCTAGTGGGGAAGGGCTGTTCATCCTTCTTGGCTTATCTTCGGGAAGTTAGTGCGGAGTCCTCTCCTATGGAGTCGGTCCATGTGGTTTTTGAGTTTCAGGAGGTATTTCCTATAGCTTTGCCTGGTATGCCTCTGGACAAGGATATTGACCTTTGCATTGATTTGGAGCCAGGAATTCTCCCTATCTCTATTCCTCTTTCTCGAATGGATCTGGCAGAGTTGAGGGAACTCAAAACTCAACTATAGGGACTACTTGATAAGGGACTTATTCATCCCAGTGCTTCACCATAGGGTGTTTCGATCTTGTTTGTTAAGAAGAAGGATGGTAGCATGAGGATGTGTATAGATTACAGGAAATTGAACAAGGTTAGCATTCGGAATAAGTATCCCTTGCCCTGCATAGATGATCTATTTGACCAGATGCAGGGTGTTTTAGTATTTTCCAAAATTGACTTGATGTCAGGGTACCATCAGCTAAAGATTCAGGCTAAGGATATACCTAAGACGACTTTCAGTACTCGGTATGGGAATTATGAGTTCCTTGTGATTTCGTTTGGGTTGACCAATGCACCTATGGCCTTCATGAGCTTGATGAACGGTGTTTTCAAATCATTCTTGGATTCTTTTGTAATAGTGTTTATTGATGATATTTTGATTTACTCCAAGAGCAATGAGGAGCATGCAAATCACCTTCGTATTATCTTGGGAATTTTGAAGGAGAAGCAATTGTATGCAAAAATTTTGAAATGTGAGTTTTGGTTATCTTTTGTTTCCTTCTTAAGGTATTTAGCCTCAGAAAAGGGGGTGATGGTAGATCCCCAGAAGATTGAGGCAGTTAAGAGTTGGGTTTGGCCTAGCTTTGTGACTGAGGTTAGGAGCTTTGTGGGTCTTGCTAGTTACTACCGCAGGTTTGTCAAGAATTTTTCTTCTATTGCTACTCACTTGACAAGGTTAACTATAAAGGAGGTGCCATTTGTTTGGTCTGATAAGTGTGAGAAGAGCTTCCAAGATCTTAAAACACTTTTGGCTACAACCCTTATTCTCTCATTACCGGTTGAAGGTAAGGATTTTATTGTATTTTGTGATGCTTCACATTCGGGTTTGGGTATTGTATTGATGCAGGAGAGAAATGGCATTGCTTATGCTTCGAGGCAATTGAAGCCTCGTGAAAATAATTACCTAACTCATGATTTAGAGCTGGCAGTGGTGGTGTTTGCCTTTAAGATCTGGAGGCACTATCTTTATGGTGTCAACTGTGAGGTATTCACAGACCAACGCAGTCTGCAACACGTGTTTACACAAAGGGATCTGAATCTGAGACAGAGAAGGTGGATGGAGTCGTTGAAAGACTATGATGTGACCATGTAGTATCACTCGGGTAAGGCCAATATGGTGGCAGATGCATTGAGCTGGAAAGCGGTGAGTATGGGCAGTTTGGCTTGTTTGGGGTGTCAAAGAGACCCTTGGCTAGAGAGATTCAAACTCTAGCATCCAAGTTCATGCAGTTTGGTATCTCATAAAAGTGTGGGGTGTTGGCTAGTATTGAGGTGAAGTCAATATTTCTGGATGAAATCAAGGCCAAACAGTTTGAGGATGTGCAATTTAATAAGCTCCATAACAAGGTGGTGTCTAGGGAGGCCTCATACGCGACCCTTAACATATGTAGAGTATTGTGGTTTAGAGGGTGGATATGCGTTTCTCGAGTTGGTGACTTGGTTCAGAACGTGCTTGCTGAAGCTCATGGTTCGCGGTATTCTATTCATCCAGGTGTAACCAAAATGTACCAAGACTTGAGGTAGCTTTATTGGTGGCCTGGGATGAAGAATGATGTAATGGAATATGTGTCTAAGTTCCACAATTGTCAGCAGATAAAGTATGAACATCAAAGGCATGCGGGTTTGCTTCAAAGGATATCCATTCCTGAATTGAAGTGGGAAAGGATAGCTATGGAGTTCGTGGTAGGTCTTCCTAAGTCCTTGAAAAAGTATGACTCAATTTGGGTCATAGTGGATAGACTGACTAAGGCATCCCACTTTATTTTGGTCATGGTGGACTACAACTTTATGCAGTTGGACAAGATCTACGTCAAGGAGATAGTAAGATTGCATGGGGTGTCGCTTTTCATTATTTCAGACGGAGGTATGTAGTTTACTTCTAAGTTCTGGGGTAAGTTGCATAAAGAGTTGGGCACCCAACTCACTTTTAGCATAGTCTTTCATTCTCAGATAGATGGACAGTTGGATAGAATGATTCAGGTGCTTGAGGAAATGCTAAGGGCATGTGTGATTGACTTTGGCGGCCATTGGGATCAATTCTTGCCATTGTGTGAATTATCATACAACAATAGTTACAACTCCAGTATTAACATGGCATCATTCGAGGTACTCTATGGGAGTGGGTATAGATCGCCCATAGAATGGTTTGAGGCAGGTGATGTGAAGCCTCTAGACATTGATTTGGTGAAGAAAGCTCAGAAAAAGGTGAGAGGTATCCAAACCAAGTTGTTGGCATCCCAGAGTCGACAAAAGGAGTATGTTGACCGAAAGGTAAGGGACATGTCATTTTAGGTTAGTGAACAGGTTCTGTTGAAGGTGTCACCTATGAAAGGAGTCATGATATTTGGTAGGAAGGGAAAGCTTAGCTCTCATTACATAGTCATGATATTTGGCAGGAAGGAAAGCTTAGCTCTCATTACATAGTCATGATATTGGCAGGAAGGGAAACCTTAGCTCTCATTACATTGGTCCGTTCAAGATTCTTGGATATGTGGGGTTGATAGTGTATAGGTTGGCATTGTTGCCCAGCTTGTCAGGGGTCCATCTGATATTCCATGTATCCATGCTAAAGAGATACCATAGGGATGGGGATTACATCATCAAGTAGGATTCAGTCTTGCTAGATAAGGATCTTACTTATGAGGAGGAACTGGTTGTCATTCTTGATCAGGATGTCCAGAAGTTGAGGACAAAGGAGATTAGATCGGTAAAGGTTCAATAGAAGCATCATCCGGTTGAAGAAGCCAGTTGGGAAATTGAGATGGACATGCAGGACAAGTACCCTCACTTGTTTGAGGATTTAGGTACGATTTCTTTCTTGACTCAGCTTGTTTTTCTTGTTTGATCATTCAGGTATGAATGATGGGTGAAATTGTATCTATTGTAATGACCTTCCCATCATTATGGTTGAGCTAGTAGTGCAATAATGGGGTTAGAAATTTTCCAAAATTGGAAGTTGGAAATTTTAGGCTAGGCTAGACTTGGACGAAATCCCAGCAGGGTGGGTCTAGGGAAATTCATTGAGGGATTAGGTTAAATTGATAAATCTTAGCTTGATTTTATTTTATCTAAGGCGATAAGGAGTCTGCAGGACTTTTTAAAAGTGAATTCGGGTGAGTAGAACTCCCGATATCATACTTGATGTAAAGGGGTTAGTCTGGGATGTCATGGTTTGAGGGTGTGTTGTGAGAAAGGCAAAACTGGGAGATTTTATGAGTTTTTGCCTCGCCACACCCACTATAACGAGTGGCAGGACACTACCTCGATGCCACTATAGCAAAAAATTCTCGCTATAGTGGAAGTCAGAGTCAGTCAACTCCGCTATAGCGGGAGGTTACCTTACAGTGGTACCGCTATAGTGGCACTGAGTCTTTATAGCAGGATTAATCACTGTTAATGCCGAAACTTCTACAAAAATGTTCATTATTTCATAAAAAGGTTTTGGGGAAGGCATAGACAATTTGGGGCGATAATCATCGTTTTTCCATCAGAATTCTTGATCAAGGTAAGTATTTTATCCCCGTAAACAAGTACTTCGATTCCTATATCCTAGAATTATTAGTTACAAGATTTGGGGAGAGTTTAGCTTGACCTAAGATGAAGTTTCTGGTGTAAAAGGGAATTATAAGGTATAAATCTTGAGTTTTTTTATTTAAGTTGTTTATTCGTGATTTCATTACCGTAATTCGTTAGTGTAACCATAAAATTGGTAATTTCTAGGTGAATTATTGGTGGGAAGACCCTAGGATAGGTAGAATGATCATGAATTTGGCCTGGGGGTTTGGGATTAGGCTATAATACGCGATAATTGAGGCCATGGGTTGAAATACTGTTTGCATTTTTGTTTTTATACCACAATCATGCCGAGGTTGCCAGGAAAAAGGAAGGCTCAGGTTTGGTAGAGCATTTCAGGCTTGGATTGAGGTAGGTGATGGTTACTTGTAACCCAATTTTTATTATGTGTACATATTAATTGTATCGTTAGTATTACTTGTACAATATGTGTTCAGGAAGAAAGGGGAATGACTGTTAAATGATATCCTAAGTGTTAATCACTTGTAGTGGGTCTATTGTGGAAACTTGTTGGTTTTACAAGTGTTGTATATTATCATTGTTGTTGTGATTGTTGTTATATCTATGTTGTATTGTTTGGCTCGGGTACCACACCTGGTACAGGTTTTTCATTGGTTGGCTTAGGTACCACGCTTGGTAAAAGTTTATTCATGGTTGGCTCGGGTACTATGCCTAGTACAAGTTTACTTGTTAATTATTGTGTGTTGGTTCCTTGAATGAACCGAGCTTATCTATTGTTGATGTTATTCATACATGTTGGTCCCTGATTGGACGGGTTGGTGTGTTTAAGTGCTAAGGTGGTTCTTATGTAAATTGGGGTCGAATTTTAAGTTCCATAGATGATGTTATAGGGATCCTTGGGTGGTCTGGTTACTTGCATTATGGAACATGATTTATATGGTTGATGAGTCAAGTTGTTGACCGGGAGTCTTACTAGTATTCATTTGACTTGGCTTATTGCATGTTTGTCCTGTTACACTATGTTATGGTTTTATGTTCATATTTCGTATCTTAGAGCTGACCGATGATCCTACTAGTACACTGTTGTTATTGTGTACTGATACTGCACTTGCTCTTCTTTTGTTGAGTACAGGGCATATTCTGGCGGCTACTTTGATACCTTAGTTGTAAACCTGACGACCTCTAAATTCAAGGGTAAGTTGCATCTTCCAAGCTACCATGGATTCTTCTGCTATTTCTAGTCCCTTATTCGAACTTAGACTCTTTATGTTTTGGGGTTGCATCCCCGTCTTTCAGACTTAAATAGAGTTTTGGTACACGACTTTTAGATTCTAGGGGTTTGTTTTTCGCAAGTTTTCTATTTTCCATTTAAGATGTGAATCTTGACTTTTAATTATTGAAGATGACTTTAGTTGCTTAGTGTTGGTTAAATAGTGGCTTGGTTAATTGGTTCTGCCATCAGGGGTTTAGTGTGGGAGACACTCGCGGCAGTGTAGGTGGTGATACGGGATAAGCGGGCTAGGTCCGCTGGTAAAATAATTGGTCCCATCCCATCCCGCTCCCATCCCATTACTGTAGCATGTAGGATCTACCGGCACTCAAAATCGGGATTGAACCAATCCGGTTTGGGACGTCCTATCCCATTTGCCACCCTTAACCTCAACAAGATCAACTGCTCCAGTGCTTGGCACACCCAAGCTCGGGTCTAAAGAAGGACTGGTACCCTTAGGTACCCCACTTGCGGAAGCACCTCTTCTCACAATATCTTCTCTAGACTGTACCTCAACTCTAGCCAGTGCCATGGTCTATTGCAACTGCTTGTCTTCCTCCTTTTTGGCTTTCCTCTCTTATCTTTTTTTTTTCTTCTCTCTCTCAATCGAAGTCAAATCAGCATCATCGTCCCCCTCTTTATCTCTCTTCCCCTTATCACGTGGGGGAAACTTGCTCAACAAGTCAATAAAGGGGGGCTCCTCCTATGCAGCCACAACAACTTCCTCAAGCACTTGTACAAGTCGAGACTGCAGTACAGTAATTTCAGCTCAAACTTTGGCAAGCTTGACAAGGATGGGTTTAAGGTTCGGTGTTGTCACAGACCATAACCTATCATTACCCGCATCTTTATCCCGTCTAGATGGGCATCAACTCATGCTATCAACTCATGCAAGGGCTCTAGAGTTGCCTCCATTGTCTTCTCTACAAAAGGCTTAAGCTTCCATGCAAAGCGCACTATTTGTTCCTCTGTGCGCGCGGCCTGTTTAGCCACATTTTTGAAGCTCTGACTAGTGAAGGTGATTGTTAGAGCTGGAGCTGGTGGACGGACAGCTATAGTGACCTGCTCTGCTGCGGGGGCGGTGTAAGTACCAATCTCATAAGCTAGCATACCTGATGATGCAATAGAAAGCTCCTCTATAGATCCCGAGATCTCAATATGCACACTACTCTCCGATAAGTCAAAAACTATAGTGCTCTTTGAGATAGATGTGTGCGCCTTACCCTTAGCAATAGGGTTCTATGCATCCCAGATCTTGACTATGTCCTGGAATCCCTGAAAATGTAGAGTCTGAACAATCCCCACATAGGTGGGCAATCCAGTAGCCCGGCATAACTTAGTGACTAAACATGGGAACTGGTGGTGGTAGATAGCTTTAGGTCCATCTACTTAATCTCCTCAGCAATGATATGGGCTATATAAATGTCATACCTTGACATAATACTAGCAACAAGTATGGCCCGGTAAGGAGTGAGGGTCTTATATATTGAAGTCAAGATCAACTGCAATCAAACCATAGCCCACCAAAATTTTGTAGCGAGAATCAATGATGCTTTGTTGATGGAGTGTTGTGTTGGATTTGTCAACCAAGTGGGTTCCTTATCAATAAGGATGAAGGAAAGCCATAGAAACTGGTTATTGAGCCTTTTCTGTTGGTCCAGTGTCACGACCCAAAACCGGGCCATGATGACGCCTACATAACCTCCCAGTAGGCAAGCCAAATCCAATAATGCGGAAGACAATAAAGAAATTTAAGTAAGGAAAAGCGGAAGACATAAACGGAAAAATAGGGCCAATAGCCTATATACATACCACTGTACTAAACATACAAAAGATGCCCCTAAAGTGACCAAAGAGACAAAACATACATGAGAACCAACCTGTACCTGGTTTCACTAGTACAAGAGTGACTAAAGTAAAGAGTAGCTATACAACAGACTATGTCTATCCAAATTACAAAATATAGACAGAATATAAAAGATGGAAAGCATGTACAGTCTCCAAGGCGCCGGGAGCTCACCGCGATCTGAACTGCAACATGCCTCGAACGAAGGGAGGATCAGTGAGGGTGGCTCATACTAGGTGTTGCATCAGAAAAAGATACAGAGTGTAGTATGGGTACCAAGACAATGGGTACCCAGTAGGCATCATAGGCCGACCGAGCACAAAAAGATAATATATAAATATAAATTACAGGAAAGCAGCTAAAATACAGGGTTCCACCTAAATCTAGTTATAAAGACAAAAATCAAAACAACCAAGCCAATAAAGGTGAAGTAATAACAAGATCAAACCCAATTCAACCGTCAATCCAAAAGCACCAAAGCCAATGCAATGTGATGGAACAATGATGTAATGTATGAATGCATAATAATATAAACTCAGAATATTGCATCGAGCTCCCGGAATACCGCATCAAACTATGCATATATATGTATATAGGTACATGGAAGGTAAAAACCCAGAATAATGCATCGAGGGTCCGAAATATCACATTAGACCATAAATATATGCATAAAATAGTATTTCCTCTTTTTCCTTCCAAAATCCATAGTAAAACCCAATATAATTTAATTCAAGTCTGAAAATCACCATAGCCGTAGTAAACCTCATTTGAACCTAAAACATTAAAACAATACTTCCTTTCTGTGCCAATGCCATGCAATGCAGTATGAGAATGAAATATCCATATTCAGAGAAAACCACACACAACAAGGCAAAACAGGGCAAAATACCCTTCAAACCAAGAAAACTGACCTGGAGCTCCGTCCAAATCCAAGCTATGGCCTCGGGCCCACAGTTACACACAACAGTAGAATAAAGTGGATAAAAAGAGAAAGTAAAGGCAAAAATCACAAAGAATCTCTACTCTACCTCTAAAACCTCTTAAAAGAAAACTACGGATTTTAAGCTAGCCACAACGACACTACAAGCTCCTAGGCTGAGGATAAACATAACAATTCTAAACTATAATCCTAAATGGTCAATTTAAAGCAAAAAACACGATTTAAGCCTATGACCACCTAAAGTCCAACCTAGAGTTCAAGTAACATATAAATATATATAATCTAACTAAACTCAGTCTAGGAAGTAAATTGTAACCTACCTCGGGGCCGAGCTGCAAACACGAACCGTCACTCTTTTGCCTTACCCTTCCGAACAGCCTCAAAAAGTTATCACGCTATTAAAAACATAACCCAAGTGTCAAGGTGAAAAGAATGACACCCATATTTCTATACGAAAAATTGGGCCAAAAAATGGGTTAGAAAATGACCCTCAGGGCCCGCACAATGAAACAGAAAATAAAATTTAAAATTATGCTCGCAGCGGGTCAAGGAACCTATGCCCAAAAGTTGAGCACAAATGGAACTCGTTTCGAGGCCCAAAACAGCCCCAAAGTCCTACAAGTAAAAGGGAATTCACAAGGGGAAAACCAACGGAATTTAATGGGGTTTACGAGAAATAAACAACGGAAAGAGAGGAGAGGTATAGAGGGGCTTACCAGGTCAAGTAGACTTAAAAAAGAGGGCTGGAACCAGAGCTTGAATGATCAACAATGGTGGAAATAGAATTTTTGAAGGAGAAAATGAAGTTGTCAACTTAAATAGCTACTAGGGGTCCTTCATTGCGATCGCGAGGGACCCCACGCGATTGTAAAGAAATGCTGGCCAGAGTATCACGGTCGCAATGGTCCAGTCACGCGATCACGTAGAGCAAGATGGACAGGGTCCCATCCTACTTCAACATGGTCACGAGGAGCAACTCGCGCGATTGCGATGGTCAAGAACCTATACTATCGCAAACACAACGGCCACCTCGCGGTCGTGATGACCAAACTGATCTGCAATAATACAGCAGCAACCAGCAATTCACCAAGGCTAAAAAATCTCTCGACAGACCCTCGAGATTCATTCAGAACCCTGTGAATGGAAACCAACCATGCTACCCTACCAGAAATGGCATTTCGGACTCAAAGGAATTGACAAAACTCCCAATGGAGATCATTTTAATGAAAAGTTGTCCCCGTGCCCAAAACCAACTTAGAACTCAATTCCCTAAAATAAGTCTGAATGCCTCGGGACCCAAACCAAAGGTCCTCCTAGCCCAAAGTTGACATTTTAAAGCTAACAGCACTAACGCAATTCCCATCCGAGGCCGTCTTCTCTGAATATTGACCAAAGTCGACCCTACTAGCTAAACTAGCTTGAAAATACAGAAGGCACCACAAAACCAACTCGAAAGTACTCAGACCCACACCAAGGGTCCCACTAGACCAAAATCCCTGTTCCAGAGCCAATGGAACTATCAGAATTCAATTCTGAGCACGTTTGCTGAAAAAGTTTACTGAAGTCAAAGATTTTCTAAGTTTAAGTACTAAAACAGGGAAATGGTCATAACGACCTAACAAATGGCCCAAGCACCGAACTGTCAGTCCCGACAAGTCATAAATAACCTGTAGCTGCTGAGGGAATGCTCAAAATGTAGAAAAAGTAGAAAAAATAGAAAATGACATGGAGGGTCATTACATCCAGTTTGTGATCACGATTGGGATGGCTAACAGGTGCCTCAAAATATGTTCCAAACATGAACGTTGAATGGTGCATTTAAATGTGTCTACCTGGACTCTTCAAAAATGCACCTTCTCTAAGGCAGGTTGACTCTTTTCTCATTTGTCTTTCTCTCGCGTGTTCATGAGAGTGGCTGCGTAGGCAAAGTAGAATTCGCAGACCAATATGGGGTTATACTCACCCTGTGGCTTACTCGTCCATTCAAACCTATAAAGTTCAAACAACTCTTTGATTTTTGGCATCTCACCCAAATCAGCATGCCGGATCTCCACCTCTTCAAAATTTCTCCTCCGCATATGACCCCTAGTTGCCTCTGCAAGTCTATCATAGAAAGTCTTTTGCGTTCTTCTTACTTCCCGCCTAATATTCTCTTGAACCTTTATATTTTTGCTTTGGAAGGTGGAGGAAGCATTTTAAATAGGCTCATGTCTTTGGTTTTTGGACTTTTGGTGCTGGTTCCACTAGCAGTACCACTAGCAGTTCCGAAGCCAGTATCATTTTTTCTCCTGGATTCACTAGCCCAATCATTATCAGAATTGGTCTCTTCTGACCCACTACCACTGGCTGAGGAACTAGCAGAACCATTTCCCTCTTTAGACTGGGGAGTGGCTACCACTTGTTTTATGGTTTGTTGCCTTGTGGTGCGACTGGTCAGCTGTGCTTGCTTTTCCTCATCATCCTCCAGATAGTCCCAGAGTCGGTTCATCATTTCTTGAGTCCTTGCCTTCCCTGTGGGAGGGTTGCCTCCACCCCTTCTTGGTTGTGCTTTTGGTGGCATAGTACTTGCGGGGCACATTTGTTAATATATGGCATGAAGACCTAAAAACAAAAACAAAGCTAGAAGTTTTAGGTAGTGTGCATAGTGGTTCTATGGGTGGGTTGACGGACCATGAAACTAGACTACATTCCGTAAGCCCATCTATAGATTCAAGACAATAAAAAAAATCTTTCCAGGTTTCTATGAGTGGATCAATGGACCGTAAACCCAAAGGACGGCCCGTAAACCCAAAGGACGACCCGTAAACCCATTCGTAGAATGGAGTTAATGGAAATTCTCTTTTTTCTCAGGTTTCTACGGTTAACTTGGCGGGCTATAGTTTAGAACTACAGTTCATCATGTTATCTTTACAAAGGACCTATGAGGTGCCAATATTGGAGAAAGATTTACGGGTGAGTCTACTGTCCGTAAACCATTATTACGGTCCATAGACCAAACTGTAAATCCTTATAGTAGGCTTTTTCAAATTTTGTGGTTTGAAACTTAGTATTTTCATCCCGCGCTTAAGACTACTACTCGTAGAAGGATTTTCAAGACTTGTAAGTGTCAACGCAGGTTGAAATTATCATACTTCATCAGATTATTTGCCTTTAAGCATAATTACGATCATCAAAATTGCAAATTTTCTATCCTCCCATACCAAGATCAAACCAAGAGATACTCAGACTTCACCCAAGTGTTATCAACAAAATCATTGGGAGTTTGACGGGAAAAACAACCTTTGACTCCATTTCCAAAGTGAGTTTTTGGTCGTAATGCCCTTTGACTCATTGGGTGGATCACCCAATGCAATATCAATATAACTTAAATACTTTGACTACTCCATAATACTCCTACACAACTACTTCTCCATAATTGACTATATGTACCACATGATCACACCAGTTTTAGAACAATTACAATCCCATAGTTTAATAATTCCCAACCTAGGGTTCCTTAATTCACCTGATGCATACACTTTACAATCATGAACCCTTAGGCATAAAATTTTGAAGAGAATCTCAAAAAAGGAAAAGTTTTAAAAACCTTACCTTGAGTGGAGAAGTCTCTTGATAAACCTAGAACAGTGGATGTGTGCGTCTACTGAGATGGTGAAACAGTGAAGTTGAGACTCTTATGGGGGAAGTGATTGACAGTTATGGGGGACTGGATACAATTTTTGCGGGATTTTTTCAGAGTGATGGGATTGATGGAGGGAAGCTAGGAGAGTTTGACCTATTTGACTTTCTCTCCTTTTATTTCAATCGGGTGGATGAATTAGGCAATCGGGTTAAAATTTGCAAGAATCGGGTCAGGTTAGGCTAAATAATTTTTTTTACACATTGGAGACACTGACCCAGTTTATGGTTGGTAAACCCTACCTGGGATTGATGAACGCTCAAATTGTGCTCCCGAAGTTAGAAGTCACGACGATCGTGCAGCAAAATAAAATTTATAATTCCCAACTAGTGTCGGGGTCATATCCAAGGGACTTGGAGCTAACTAAATTAAGATTATGTCAAATTAAGTTCAAGGTGAGAGTAAGTGCTTAAACAAGAAAAGTAAAAGATTGGGGGAATTGGGATGTTCTCACTACAATCACAATTCAATTAAAAGCAAATAAACAAAAGCGGGTGTATAAAATAGAGTAGGTGACTAGGGATGTGTATCCGATGGGGTTTTAGTCATGGGCTAGGTTTATTATCAATTCACATTTGTTCTCGCTTATTGACATAAGTAGCGTTGGCCATGGGTATGGATTGTTATCTTTCGATAAACAACCATATATCTCATGATCTTGGTTAGAGCATCATCAGTTTGATCGACAAACAACTAACCTAAGCTTGGGGAGGTCACACTATATCTAGCTTAGACCCTTCAACGGGTGATTCCTTCGATAAGAGCTATTTCTAGCCTCAAATCTAGATGGAGTCCCAAGTTCCCACTAGCAATTTCACATCCGAAACCATGAAATCCTCTTTCAAGCAATCACATAGTCAAGTAATGAAAATTAATATTTGCAACCACCAATTTTAGGATTAAAACTTGGTGAAACTACTAGACCAATGTCAAATAAGCAATTATAAAGATGAATTAACAACACCCACACCTATTTGTCAAGCACCCATCATCAACACACCCCTGGACAAGAGAAATTAGCCACTCATAGCAAAGGAGAGAGATACACCAAATGGGTAAGTCAAAATCCTCTTCATTAGAGCTAAATCTCAAGTTCCAAGCTCAATTTGAGTACACAAATGGTTAACCAAGAGAATGGATTCAAACCCTCTTCTCTTTGGAGAGGAAAACTTGTTCTTAAGGCAAAAAGCTTTCTAAAATATTCAGGACTGAAGTAGTATATTTACAAATGATCCTAAATGAGCCTTTTATAGCTTCCTAAAACATCACTAAAATTTAGGACAAAATTGCCCTTTCGGGTGGTGTGCAGCGTGACGTGCGGTTCGCACGTCGTGATGTGCGCGTTTCACATCCTCTTTATTGGACCAGTGACTTCAGCTGACTTTGGGAGCTTCGTGCAAAGGTGGTATGGTTCACACCTTGGGATGTGCGCGTCTCACAATGACCGCACCTCTTAACAGATTCTTTAGTGGCTTTTGCAACTTTATGTGGAGGAGGTGCGGTTCGCACCTCGGCTTGTGCATGTCGTACGGCCTCCGCATCTTAGGTCAGAATCTCTAGCTTTTCAAAACACTTCACACTTCACTCCTTTTCAGCTCTTTTTGGGTTCATTTCCTTGTTTTTCATCATTTATCAAAAGTACCTGCATAGACATCAATAGAGGCCATAAGAACCTCTAAATCTATTCAATACATAGCAATAATTCATGAATTTAGGCTCAATAAGTTGGTAGATTACCGACTTATCAAACCCCCAAACATGAACTATTGCTTGTCCTCAAGCAAGATACTCACAAGGCAAGAGATGAATTATGCTTTAGACTCAATTAGGCACAAGATACTAATCTACACTAAAAAAAATAAGAAAAAGATTGAACAAAAGACACAAACAAAAGACTCAACTATGATTCTTATCTCAATTTGAACCCCCACAAACTCGAGGCATTTGGCCATTTCAAAACTTTTTCGAAAAGGACTTCATTTCTCATTCAAAATCAAGGGAAATTTGTTATTCAAAATAAGACATTTAAGCTTCTCAAGTCATTGGCATGGACCGTCAAGGTTTGCCTCCAGATTCGCTACACAACTTGTCTCATTCATTCCCCTCAATTAAAATAGAGACCTTATGTTTAAATTCGAGTGCATGATGATGCTCACCACAAGAGAGAATCCCACTCTCAATCATTCAATTCACAAACAATCGGGATTATCGAAAAACCAAAAAGACTCTCACGCTCTCAAGGAAATTCAAGTGCACATGCGTAGAACCATACGCTTGCCCTTCATGTAGATCCCCACTAATGTAGGGTAGCCAAGCTCAGAATCACCAAGGACTTGTGGGTTATGATGTTGGCTAGGGCTAAGGTAAGGATTTCATTTGGTTCAAGTGGTTACACCTCCCTAACGCTCTTTGTTCTCATTTCAAATCACCGCTCACATTTTCAAATTTCAACTTCACCTTATTTCTCCCTCACACAATCCCAAGATTTCTCCTTTTTACTCGTGATCATTCAAACTCCTAGTATCGCCTTTGTTTGCTAGCACCTATTTTTGCTTTTCATTTTGCTCATTGGATTGAATTTTTGGAGCAAATTTTCAATTCAAACTGAAGGTGCTACCTTGCACTTTGAGTGCACTTCTTTTCTTCTCCTCATTTGATTACATGAACCCCCAAACTTAGGCATTTTCCTATGTTATCCTTCATCCCTCCACCCCAAACTTAGGCTTTTAGCCTACAGTTCATTTCCAAGAAATTAGGGAGGATGGGTGCCAAGATAGAGGTTCAAAAAAGGTCAAGGTGTTAACAAGGTGCCAAAGAATGGTTGCAAGCTCAAAGGGTTTCACTAGGGTTGAAGTCATGAGAAGTAATTTGGGCAAAGTGGTTATCACAAAAGGCCTAAGGTCATCTTCCAAGATCGATCACACCTAGAATTTCTCCTTGAATCACATTCGGGACAAGTTTTAGATGACACTTATGCACAAGAATCAAGGTAAATCCTCACCACACAAGGCATCATGCCACAAGATTTCTTTCATTAGTCTCAAAATCAATTGGGACAAATGATTTTCAACAAGCTATTCTGAGTTCATTACACACTCGTTTGTGAGTCAATCAAGCCAAAGCGAGAGTGTGCAAGTCATGACAAAAGAATGCTTTCCCTCAAAATTTCATTTCCCTTCTTCCTTTCATTTTCAAAACAAATTGCCAAGAGAAATTTTTCGGTGGGCCTATTTTGAGACAAGCAACTACGGACTCAACTCTAAAACTAAAACTTGGCATTTTCCCTTAAGAAAGTCGCCTATCAATCTATCATAGGGAAACACTAACCCGGTTCGACACAAAATCAAAAGAAAAGAAAAAGAAAATAATCAAAACTTTTGCTCCTTGGGAAAGAACCGTGGTATTAAGAAAACCCTTGGAGTTTATTTCTAAACTACTATTAATAAAGCGATATCCAAATTACATCCTCATGATTCATTTTAAAACAAGCCTCGGCGTAAGCCTTTAGCGCATTTGCAAAGCACAGGTAGTGAAACAATGATGGATGTAAAACCAACCCGGCTACACAATCTCTATCATCAAAAGTCAAGCCCGGCGAGGGCACAAATAAGCTCAGAATAAAAATAAAACATAACAAAAAGGTCAGAATCATCCAAAATGCACCTGACAAGGGCCAAATAAAAATGTAGCAGAATGTCATCAAGGCCTAACAAGGGTAATAAAAACTAGCATCTCAAGCCCACTCACGGGTACCAACAAAAGCAATTAAAGCCACCCCCTCCCCATAAAAATAGCATTGCCCTCAATGCTGATAGTGCAATGGGAAGAGGGTGGAACTCCCTGGAGGACTAAGCCTCACTGTCATCATCATTTACAGATATCTCCTCATCTATGGGCTTCTCACTCTCATCATCATCTGGCTCTTGATCTTCATGACCAGACAATACCTCATCCTCATAGGCTGCAAACAATCTATCCAAGGGGCCGGTAAGTTTGCGAGGTGGAGGCAAAGTGGTCAAGTCTTCTTGTATTACCGGGGCTTTCCTTACTTCCTTGGCCATGTCTTTCTAGAGGGATTTGGTAGATTTCTCACAAGCATCCACCTATTTGCGCAGATTGAGAATGTTCTCTGTAACTTGTTTTATGGCCCACTTGACTGCCCTATTAATCAAACCCGGTAGATCATCTGATAAGTCCTTCAATTGCCTCTCATGATTGTATGTTTTGTCGACCATGTCAATGAGGCTATTTTTGGACAGTGGATCTTGTGGTGCATAGGCTGAGAGTGTGTAAGCTTCTGAAGCAGGATGAGGCAGAGGATAGGTATGTATTACAACATCAGAGTCATCATCCTTGACTTCCACCGATTCTTCTACCCTCAGCCTTTTGAATCGAGGAGCGTCCCGGTCAGTCTTCTTGTCAAGATCCAATACACCAATGGCTGGAGTAGAAGTATCACAGTTGAAGTAGGGAACACCCGCTTGTGCACAAAGTTTGCTAATTAACACCGGGAAAGAAAATGCATCACCACTCCTTCGAGATTTCCTTTTTATGACCAAGGCAATGACCTCCCTTATGTTGATATGATCTCCTACCATGATAGTAGCTACCAGCATGGCTCCATCATAGGTGATCTTTTGGTCATTCTGAGAAGGCATGAGATGGGAGCGGACAAAGTCATACCACAAGTGTACCTCAAAGTATAGAGTCAGGTGGGGAATTTTACCCCACATAGTAGCCTAGGGATGCATATCCGGATCAATGATGGGAGCAGCCCATTCGAGAGGTTTGCGCTTGAGGAGTAGCTTGGCCATGAGGTCAGGTGTCGATTCAATTGGGGCGCTCCAATAGATGGTATTATTTACAGCTGGAGTGATCTTGACTTCTTTTCCTCGAACCATAACTGAGTCTGATGCGGAAAGGTCTCACAACCCCCTTTGTGGCCTTTAGCATCTTGTGTGGCCTGGTATGAGGCGAAGAAATCCCGGACTAACTCCTTGTAATAGGGTACTTCCTAAAATTATTGCCACTGACGGTTGGCAAACAGATTGGGGATGTTGGTTAAATTATCCCCCACTGCATTAAGGTTGAAACTTTGCTCCACATTGAAGGTCCTGCCCCTATCATGATCATGAATCACCTTCATGCCCTCTATTTCGAACCGAACCCTTTCCTTTTCTGAGACTTGATCACGGGAGGATGAGACTTTCTTTTTCCCCTTTGAATTGGGTTTAGAGGAGGTGGGGGTTGTTGGCCTGCGTGAGATTCTATCGGGGTTACCCCTGTTAGAAGAAATGTTCTGCATCCAGAGATTGTGAGCCAAAAACAAAAACACACCTTACAAAGAAGTTAGCAACTACAAAGGATGGAATGCAAAGGAATAGAAAAGCAAAGTAGGTGACTGTTGACTTGTGCGGACCACATGAAAAATGCACCAGAGAGAGTGAGCGTCGCATGTGCTATCGCACAAGCAAACAGAAACCTACAGGGATTTTCTTATTGAGATGCAAATCTAGTGTGATTCACACCATCCAAAGTGTGTGTCGCACCATGCGTCACCCCTTGAAGCAGTGATTGGTTCTCTTTTTTCAACTAGATGTGATACCTTGTGCAACCCGCATATCAAGATCTATATATCGCATGCGAAATGCACAAAGGCCCAGTTGGAATTTTCGGTTCCTTGTGTTCTTGTCAATTCTGCATGTGATCCGTAGATCAAGATGTGCTTAACCACTTAGCACCATTCAACAAACTAATCAATGATAAACAAAGGGGGCAAGGTATTTCATGACCATAACTTCCGGGGACTCAGACTTCCCCGGGTTTCCATTAACACAACAGCAATCAAGAAAGGAACTCAACGACTTCTCTTAAGATGGACGTTACCCTGTCTATCATTAGGAACATCAAGCCCTCTCTTACAACAATGTTTATCAACAATTTTAGCAATAATCCCCTCCCCACATAATATCATACACCCCAAATATAATGCTTAAGAATAATCATCGGTATACAATCAGCAAAATTCAGCCTCAAGAGTCAATTTTCAATCAAAACCTCATGACAAACGATGATTTGCCCTTAAGAATGACGTCACCCAATCTATCATCAGGCTAAATCATTCGTCACTCACAAGTGGTTACTCAGACTTCACCCCAAACACAGATTTCAAGGCTAAAAATTACTACCAATCAATATGCATTAACAAGATTCAAGTTCTACTAAGTTAGAAGTAAGCAAAATCATTAATACAACTTAAAATTGGGGACCTAAATTTTTGGATCTCACCTAAAACCAACATGGCAATTCTACTAAGCATGCTTCACAATATGAGTTCTCAACCTCCATGAAAACAAGTATTTAACATCGGGAAACTTACCACAAGCAAAGATTACGAAGAGAGGAGTGAAAATTGAAGCTTTTTAGACTTCAACAATGGCAACCCAAGCAAACCTCACCAGAGAATGATGGCGGCAGTGGTGGTGTAGTGGTGGAGATGGTTGAGAGAGAGGAGAAGAAGATTTTGGGGAAAATAGAGAGGTTTATGGAAGGTTTTGGGAGAGAATTTTGGGAGTTTGGGAGAAAAGATGGTGGAAGAAGGAGAAGAGAGGCGGTTTTAAAAAGAAAAAAAGAAGAAAAGTTTAGCCGGGTCATCTTTGGGTCAGGTCGGTCAATGGGTTAGTTCAATTAAAATTCAAATTTACCTTCCGTGCACCGCGACATGCGATTTGCACCAGCCTTGGTGCACCGCATGGAATTTCACACATCGCCCCTTTTTCACCCCTGGTTTCCCCAGCTTTCTGTTTTGCCTTGCGATGGAGGTGCGATGCGTACTTGGGCTCATACGGTCCACACGGCCTAGCGTACATCGCCTCTAATTTTTTAAATTCCTTCAGGCAGTCTATTTTGGCATGCAGTGCACTGTGCGACATGCATAATTGCTTGTGCGGTCCGCACAGTCTACCGCACATCCCATTTTTGCCCTGTTTTTCCCTTGTTCAATTTTTCCATCCATGCATTCCCTAAAAACACCCCAAAAACAACAAAAGATAACCAAACCAAATAAACAAAGAAACTTGGGTTGCCTTCAATGCAGCGCTTAATTTAATATAGCGGCATGATGATACTACCTCAATCAATCATTCTTTGGGTTGGTGATGATGTTGTTAGGCAACGTCCCTTTCATCCTCGGGTTCATTTGGCTTGAGAGGTGGTTCATTTGGGCCTCAAGATGCTTGATCAAAGCTGAATAGGAGCTCACAGTTTGGTGAAGTGTTGAGACTTCACTCTTTAGCTCACTTACTCCTGTATTTGTGGTGTCCACCTTCTTAAGAACCAAGGACAACATGTCCTCCAACTTGGAATGGCCGGCATTGCTTGTGCCCGATTGGTAGAGATAATCTGCCTTGTTCAGAGGAATATAGGGTTTCAAACTCTGGTGATTGAAATGATCACCATCCTTGTCTCTATCCCGCCAATTTCCACCTCTTTCTTTATCTCAAATCGAATCATGGTTTTCCTCCCTCGGGCGATAATACCCGGGATGAGAACCCGCCAACACACAGCATAGTTTTCCATCAACTACTGTCATTAAATCACCATCACTCACTTTGATTTCCAGTGTACTCACGGAATTCACTATCTTAGCACCACCCACTCCCATCATATGCTTGGCCATTAGATCAATTTGTGTCATCATTTTGGCCATTGTCTCATCACACTCCTCATCCTTCTTCCTCAATTCATTAACCAAGATGGATAAGGGTCCTCCCGAAGTTTTCACATCAGCTTCTCTCGTATGCCAAGCTTGATTGGTTTTTGTCATTCTCTCTAATAAAGTCGAGGCAATGGGAAACTCTAAGTCCATGAAGGTGACACCTCCAAGAGGTGTCACCAACTGACTGTTTAGAGAGTTCAATGACTGATTGAAGCTTTGTAGCAATACGTTCTTCGGCAACTCATAGTTCGGACACAAGAGAAGCTTCTTTTTGAACCTTAACCAAACTTCATATAAAGGCTCATCTGGGAGCTGCCTAAAGTTGGTTATCTCATATTTTAGCTTCATCATTCAAGATGGAGGAAAGAATCTCGATGTAAATGCCTCAACCAACTTGGCCCAAGATGTGATAGAGTCATCCGGCAACTCTTCCAACCACGTCGTGGCTTCCCCCGTCAAGGAAAAAGGGAATAGGCGTAGTCGGATGGACTCTTGCGAGATATGTTGAAAAATGAATGGTTGGAAAATCTCCACGAAATTCCGAATATGTTGGTTGGCATCTTCGTGTGCTGCTCCACTAAATAGGCCCTTCATTTTGATTATGTAGAGCATGGTGCTAGTCACATGAAAGATAGCATTTTCCACCGTGGGTGGTAGGCGGATTGCACCTACACCCCCTTGCATCATAGGCTCAGACTTGTTAGCCTCTATGAAGTCGTCAACTCTTTCATTATCGTCGGCCTCATTCATAGTCTAGCCTACTTAATCACAACACAAATAACAAACGAAAGTAAAAGAAAAAAATACTCTCAAGGTGATTTCAAATCAACAATAAAAAATAGCTAACAACTCAAGTCCCCGGCAACGGCGCCATTTTTGATGAACGCTCAAATCGTTCTCCCCAAGTTGGAGGTCACGGTGATCGTGCAGCAAAATAAAATTTATAATTCCCAACGAGTGTTGGGGTCGTACCTAAGAGACTTGGAGCTAATTAAATTAAGATTATGTCGAATTGAGTTCAAGGTGAGAGTAAGTGCTTAAACAAGAAAAGTAAAGATTGGGGGAATTGGGATGTTGTCATTACAATCACAATTCAATTAAAAGAAAATAAACAAAAGCGGGTGTATCAAATAGAGTAGGCGACTAGGGATTTGTATCCGATGGGGCTTTAGTCATGGGATAGGGTGATTATCAATTCACATTTGTTCTCTCTTATTGACATAAGTAGCATTAGTCATGGGTATGGATTGTTATATTTCGATCAACAACCATATATCCGATGATCTTGGTTAGAGCATCATTGGTTTGATCGATAAACAACCAACCTAAGTTGGGCATGTCATACTATCTCTAGCTTAGACCCTTAAATGGGTGATTCCTTTGATAAGAGTTGTTTCTAGCTTCAAATATAGATGGAGTCCCAAGTTTCCACTAGAAATTTCACATCCGAAACCATGAAATCCTCTTTCAAGCAATCACATAGTCAAGTAATGAAAATTAATGTCTGCAACCACCAATTTTAGGATTAAAACTTGGTGAAACTACTAGACCCATGTCAAATAAGTAATTATAAAGATGAATTAACAACACCCATACCCATTTGTCAAGCACCCATCATCAACACACCCCTAGACAAGAGAAAGTAGCCACTCATAGCAAAGGAGAGAGATATACCAAATGGGTAAGTCAAAATCCTCTTCACTAGAGCTAAATATCAAGTTCCAAGCTCAATTTGAGTACACAAATTGTTAACCAAGAGAATGGATTCAAACCTTCTTCTCTTTGGAGAGGAAAACTTGTTCTTAAGGCAAAAATATTTCTAAAATTTTCAGGACTGAAATAGTATATTTACAAATTATCCTTTTATAGCTTCCCAAAACATCACTAAATTTTAGGACAAAATTTCCCCTGCGGGTGGTGTGCGGCGCTTCGATTGGACCAGTGACTTCAACTGACTTTGGGAGCTTCGTGAGAAGGTGGTGTAATTCTCACCTTGGTATGTTCACATAGCATAGCGACCGCGCCTCTTTACAAATTCTTTAGTGGATTTTGCAACTTCATGCGGAGGAGGTGCGGTTCGTACCTCGACTTGTGCATTTCACACGGCCGCTACATCTCAGGTCAGAATCTCTAGCTTTTCAAAACACTTCACACTTCACTCTTTTTGAGCTCTTTTTGGGTTCATTTCCTTGTTTTTCATCATTTATCAAAAGTACCTGCATAGACATCAATAGAGGCCATAAGAACCTCTAAATCTATTCAATACATAGCAATAATTCATGAATTTAGGCTCAATAAGTTGGTAGATTACCGACTTACCAGGGATCCTCGAGAAAAATCTATGGTCCATAGAATTGAACTATGGACCGTCATTCAACTCATGGATTTGTATTTATACTTCTTTGTTGCCAGTTATCTATGGTTGACTTTACAGTCCATCTTTTGGAAGTACGGACCATCTTGTCATCCATGGAAAAGAACCTGAGGGCTAACAACTTTGGATAGTAATGACGATTTATTCTATGAATGATAGAAATATTTCACTATCCATAAAATCAACTGTAATTGCCATTACTCAGCTTTTGGTTTTCATCTCTAGTTTTCCATAGTTTAGTTTACTGGTCATCGAAGCCTTTTATGGCCCGTCATCAAACCCGTGACGTACCTATTCTTCCACCTGCAATACTTTTCTTCTTTTTTGATTCTGGTACCCCTGCACACTTCAGAAAACATCAAGACTATACAAAAATCAAATCAAAAAAAGTAAAAAACCTTGGGTTTCCTCCCAAGCAACATTTGATTTAATTTCGCAGCACGACGCGGGTACCTTGAGTACTCAGACTTCATCAAGATACCCCTTGGGTGATCTTCTAAGCAGTGCCTGATTTAATGTCATGGCACGATGGGGGTATCTTGATTACTCAAACTTCATCAAGATACACCACATAGATTTCTCAAACTAATGAGTCATAGTTTAGGTATGAAACTCACACTTCCAATAGTTTAGGTATGAAACTCAAAAAAGGGTATAGTTTAGGTGTGTTTTTGATACTTCAATCAAAAAGTGTAAGAACTATTCCTAGTTTACTTGGAGATCAAATTAATATGAAAATATAGCAGGTAAAGAATATAAGAGCTATTCCGAGTTTACTTGAAATAGTTTGTGAGTTAAGTTCCAAGTAGTAATAGGATAATATATATTGTAATAAAAAAAATTTGGATTGTAAGTTTAAGAGTATTGTAATATAAATTCGTTCAATATTGAAGGCTATTTTTGTTTATCAATATTATTATTCATGATTTTATAATAATATAGATAAATATATATATATATATACACGAGTCTCTATGTACGTGCCTCGCACATAACCCTCGTCAATAATATTAAGATTTCAGTCTTATCATTGTCTCAGCTAATTTATAATTTTCTTACTAAAATTAAATATCCTTTAATGGTTTAAGGCTGAATACATCACAATCCCTTAAAGTTGACGATAAAATTTATCTATACATTCGAACTACGACATGTTTTGACTGAGCACATGAAGATATAATAAAGTATTCCTATTAGACTCTTCCAACTCAAAATTTTGAAAAAACTTTTACACGTGCTCTCAAGCATCCATTACATAGACAAATTAACCTCTTATATATATAATCTTTGTTAAGGATAAACTAAAATAGATATACGTAATTATGTCAAGTGTTTATGATTACCTTCTTTTACTTATGGCTAATGTATGTCTAGTCTAAGTTGATCATTATCATATGATTATTCTCCTTTGAAAATAACCTATGACACAAACATTGAGTAGCCAATATGTATTTTTCTCCTTATCATTGGATTGAATTAAGTTAAAGTTGATGATACATACCTCTCCATAGACCTTTTACAGCATGTGAAATAGAGATTTACCTGCAAGGATAATACCTGATAAATTATCCATGAGAATATATCTCTTTAGTGCCAAGAATATATTTGTTTTTTTTCTATTTTGATTCTAAATGGGAACTGTAAATTCATATGAATACAAACTTAAAAAGTGCTAACGCTACATATAAAAATTATATAATGAACTTAAAGGAGATTCATCTTTATATAGTTCAATCTTAATTACTTTGAAAACCAAAAAAATCAGATAATCACAATATAATATGTTAATCTTAAATCGTGCTAACACTGCATATAAAAATTCAATAATGAACGTGAAGGAGATTCATCTTCATCTAAAATAATCGTAATTACTTTGGTGTAATGGCCCTTCCGGTCATTAATGCATTTTCTCCTTCTTTGTACTGTTATAGCTTTCCTGTAGAGGCCCCAAGTCATTTATGATTTATTGGGACTGGTAGTTTGGTGTCCGGGCCATTTGTTTGGTCTTTATGGTTATTTCCCTGTTTTAGAGCTTTCACTTAGGAAATCATTGACTTCAGTCAACATTCTTAGCAATCGTGCTCGAAATTGAATTTCGATAGTTCCATTAGTTATGGAGCATGGTCTTTAGTCTAGTTAGACCTTTGGTCGGGATCCTGGAGCTTTCAGTTTGTAATTCTCTCTCTTTTTGTCTTTTCAAGCCAGTTAGGCTTGGAAGGTTGACTTTGGTCATCATTCGTAGAAGACGGCCTTGGATGGAAATTCCATCAGCGTTGTTAGCTCCAAAATATCATTTTTGTTCTATAGGGACCATTGGTTTGGGTCTCGAGACTTCTACACTCGATTTTGGCCTTAGGTTCCATTTTGGTTTTAGTTGGCCTAAAGGTTGGTATTGGGCGTGGGGACTACTTTTTGTTAAATCGACCTCCGTTGGGATTTTCATTGATTTTGTTGAGTTTGGAATGCCATTTCTAATTTAATAGCTCAGTTCATTTGTATTCGCGGGACCCCGAATCCATTCCCGGGGGTCCATCTGAGTTAATTTTCTTGTTGCCTAGAAATTGGTTGTTGGTGGCTGCTGCAGCACCAACCATGCCATTGCATGCGTGTGGGCAGAGCCGCATGTGCACAGCAATGTCAGTCGGCCCTTTTCCTCTTTGCCTGCACTGGGCCTATGCGCTTGTGCCCAGCCTCGTGCGCCTGGGCCTGGCCGCATATCGTGGGCTGCATGCGCCTAGGCAGCGCTAGCAGCTTATATTTGGCCACCTCCTTCATTTTTCATTCCAACTAAACCCAAAATGTTCCTCCATTAAAATTGACCCCAAAACCTCCATTCTTCACTCTGATCATTCCAAGAGCTTGGAGATGAATTTATTTTTTGTTTGTGGTTGTTTGTTGGCTTCTAAATTTGTAAGTTTCTTGTTTAAATTCTGATTTTCTTCTTTGAATTCCTTCTTTGTTTTTTGAGTTTGTGGGCTATTTTGGGGCCCTTCCGGTGGTCTGATTCTGCTCAAATTCTGAGCAAGTGCTCCTGGGAATATTGGGAACATTATTGTGTTTTTTCATTTCCAGTTTCGAGTTGCAGGGCCCAAGGGCCCTCTTTTGACCCAGATTTTAACCTGGTTAAACTTTTAGCAATATGGGTACCATTAGCTTCAGCTTGACGTTTAGTATACTATTTTGATAGTTTGTTCGCAATTCGGGACTTCTCAGAGCAGTTCGAGCTTGGACAATGTTGTCCCAGTATCTTGTCGTTGGACAACAGGTCTGTTACTGTCACGCCCGGAGGCTACCCCCTAGGCGTAACATGGGACTCAGGACCACAAGTGCCCTAAGTTAACCCTTGGCTAAAGCATGACTTAAACAAACATAGATAAACTTAACGAAAACACCAAACTGAAGAGATAAATAGACTGAGTCATCAATAGCTCAAAACATAATATAACAGAATCTGAAACCCAAATACAGAATCTCTACTATATCTGAAAGCCTTTAAACTGAATAATGAGTTGCTGGGACAGGACCCCAGCTAACTCCTAGTACTAAACAGAAACCATAAAGATAGACAACTCATACTAGTGCTCGAAGTATGCGGACTCACCACTCGAAGCTGGGACACCTGCTAATATCTAGCCACGAATCTGAGGACCCAAACCTGAATCTGCATCATCAAGAGGATGCAGCGCAAGTGTAACTATCGGACCCGTCATTACTTTAAGAATCACGAAGTCAAATTATTTAGGAAACTAATTTAAAGTACGTTTGTTTAAGTAGGGTGAAATAATTTGGGCTGACGTCACCCTGCAATAGCGGTAATTATTCTGCTATAGCGGGACCACCATAGCAGAGGGTTAACCACCATAGCAGAGTGACGGGAGGAAGAAGCCTCAGGACTGGATTTAATAAAAGATTCTCTCCTCCTCAATTGGAAGACATACGAGGGTTCCTCCAAAAACCCTCCTGATGTGCCGGGATTTGACGGCACTTTCGACGCTTAAAACATAGGATTTTTAGGAGTTCTTGAGCGTTTTTTGTTAGATTTAATGTCATTTGTTAAGTGTGCAAGGACAAAGTATGAAGTAGGAAGGAAAGCCAAAAAGTTGCAATTTCTGGGCTAAAATGAAGCCACCACAGGCGTCACATCCACGACGGCCCGTGGGGATGACCGTCAAAGAGAGGCAGCAAAAATGTTAAGACTGGGCAACCCCGACGGGCTAGCAAATAGCCCGTGGGAGTCGCGATGGCCCGTGGCGTCTCCCTTCAAGGTGGCCCAGTGAATAGTTCAAAGAGACAAGGAAGGATGACGGGCTCTACTACGTCTCATCGCCAGCTCGACGTCCCATCACAAGCTGCCAGTGGAAACCAGGCAGGGGAACTACTAAGAGACCAAGCCAGGCGACGTGAGTCTGCGACGGGCATCGCAACTGCGATGACCCATCGACCTCCACTTGTAATAATGTGCCAGAGGACTTTCCTGAAGACCCAATTAAGGCCGTCGGGCAGGCACGACGCCCGTCTCCTCAGCGACGGCCCGTGTGGCGATCCATCGGAGCTGACCGTGTCCAGATTTCCCAGCTTAATTAGGATTTGGCTCTTTTGTATATAAATACCTTCCCCTAGGTTTTATTTTTGGTTGTTCACGAATTATTTCAAGTTACTTTCGGATATTTTATTACTTTGATTTTGGTGTTGAATTCGAAGACTAATTCCTGATAATTTGAAGTATTCTTGAGATTATTCTTCAAGATTCTGGTTTTTCTTATTCTTCTTTGTAAGTATCTTCTGATGATTGATCAAAAAAACAGTGATTGCATGCTTATGAACATGAATATCTAAATCCATAACTAGGGTTGTGAAAACCATGAAGGATTAATGACATAGGCTAAGTACTTAGGTAATCTAGGGAGGTGTTCATGCATATATTGTTCCTCCCTTCGCTTTGATTGCTTTTTAATGGTTGCAAATGTTAGAAATTGCCTTATCCTTACTTGTCGGACCAAGGAGGTAACGGGTGGGAAAAGGGTTGTAAACAACAAAATTCGAGGCTATCAACCCTTGTCTAATAGCTTGATCTCATTCGGGAATAGCTAATCTGGGATCAAGTGTAAGGGTTAGTAAAGAGACACCCGCGGCCGGACCAAGGCATGTGGTGAGATTCACCTAGTTGCCGGACTAAGGAATTAGGTAAACTTAACTTACCGATTCTGCATGCTAAGCACCAACTTAGCGAACTAAGTACGAAAGCCTTACTAAGTTATGATATCATGGGGACCATTGCCCGAGTCACTTCTCTTATTGATAAATACTCTTGAACTTAACATTGGTTACCTGATACGTTATTGTTACAATAATTATTTGTTGCTACAAACCCCCATCCCCTTTTACGGGAAATAACTGACTAAAAGACTAAAGTAAACACTAGTCGACCATAGTCCTTCCATATTCCCTATGGAATCGACCCCAACCTTTAGTTGGATTATATATTTGAGCAGCGACCGCTTGCGCTTCTTTTAGAGGTGTAATTTGGGGGCATCAAATTTTGGCGTCGTTGCCGGGGAATACGGCTTAGGACTAAGAGAGATTGTGTTTATTTCACTTATAGTCCTTATTTCCTGATTTTACTTTTTCTGTTGTTTTTGTTTTGATCACAGGTTGCACACTTGTGCATCCCAAGCACAAGGAGTCAAGGCAATCCCTTGATCCCTTATGATCCGGAGCTTTCCAAAACACTGAGAAATATGGCTAAGGATGGAGAGCACGAAACTCCAGAATAGATTTTTGCTCGGTTAATTGCTGAAACCGAGCAACAAAAGAAGGATAAAGTAGCATGCCAGAAGGAAGGCGAAGATGCCCTTGCTGCGGAAGATGAGAAAATTGCATAAGATCTTGTAGCTCGAAATGCTGCAGCTGAGCGAGCAAGACGCGGAAGGAAGCAAGCGGTCCGGGATGAGGCAGTACCTCGTCATGCCCCATAGAATAGGGGTTGACAAATGCAGCAGCAAAGGCAGGCTTCACACTATTATGATGTGGATGATTATGATGAGGAAGAGTATGGATCCACTGGGCACATAGTGCTACCACTGTTAGCTGATGGGACAAAGTTTGACATCACGAGTGTCATGATTCAACTGTTAACCATGAAAGGACTCTATTCAGGAAATCCCACCAAAGATGCAATTCTACATGTGAATGACTTTGTGAGCATCAGCAAATCATATAACATGCCAGGAGTGGGTCAAGAGGTGATCAGACTGAGATTGTTCCCATTTTCATTGACTGATGAGACATCTGCATGGCTCTCAAAACTGCCGGATAGTTCTATATACTCATAGTATGAGTTGATGACTCAGTTTTTAGAGCGGTTCTTTCCTTCATCAAGGATGTTGCAACTGAAGCAGGAGATATATAATTTCAAGCAGCTACCCTCAGAAGCTCTATATGAGGCTTGGCTGAGGTTCAAAAAAAAGATGAAGCAAGTTTCGACACACGGAATCCCTCCCAGGCATCTGATGGAGATATTTTATAAGGCTCTGAATGCAAATACTAAAGTTGTAGTTGATACTGTGACTGTAGGTGCATTCATGTAAAACACATACCCTAAAGCTGCAGAGAGTTTGGATAGGGTCGCAAAGACTAACTGGGCATGGCATATGAGAGATGCAGAAATGCCAGTAGGTACTTATGCAGTTGGCAAGTCTTTGGATCATAATAAAATAGAAGACATTAAGCAGACACAGGCTGAGATAAACATGACACTTGGGTTACTGGCAAAGAAAATTCTGGATGAGGGAGTAGAAAAAGTGAAAGCAGTAGGGTCCCAAGGCAAAGCACCAAGGTCAGACGAGTACTTATCTGATAAAGAAATTAGTTATCTGAATGATCAAGGGGCGGGTTTCTGGGCCTATGGCCAAGGAAATCAAGGTCAGAATAGAGATAGGGATGACTACTACAATCGATCCGGTTACAGAGATAGAGCAGACGATGACCGGCAGAAAAAGGATGGGTACAAAAATAACAAAACTGGACTTTACGTGCCACGTGCAAATCGTGAAGAGTGGGCAGGGAAACCTTCCATAAGGGAATTGATCCACAAAGTGTTCCAAAAGGTTGACTCCACGTATGCTAGCATGAAGGAGATCAAAGATAAAATTTCAGGTCCTATCCATAAGGTCGAGTCTCACGCTGTTTCCATAAAGTAGCTAGAGACGCAGTTCCATCGGTTGTCAACTAGCATGAATCTGTGCCAAAAGGGTTCACGCCCAAGTGACACAGTTTAGAATCCAAAGAATGATAGATAGGTTATGGCGGTGACTACTCGGAGCGGTAAGAAAATGGTTGATCCTCCCATGTCTATTGTTGTTGATGAGCCAGCTGAGATTGAGAAGGATAATGCCGAGGTTATTGTCGAATCCGCACAGAAATATAGTAGTGAAGGGCCACTTGAGAGGCAGTCGTCGGAGCAGAAAGGTAAGAACAAGGAGGTTGCACCGGTCCTGAAGCCTATACCATTGCCTCCTTCACATATCCCTAGAGGTTGAAGAAGAAGGTAGAGGACGACAAATTTCATAAGTTCATCTCCATGCTGATGCAGCTGTCAGTGAATATTTCGTTGGTCGAAGCATTGGAGCAAATGCCTGGTTATGCTAAGTTTATGAAGGACTTGGTGACGAGGAAGAGAACGGTCAGTTTTGAGCCGGTGAATAACCTGCACCACTGTAGTGCAATAGCATCCCGTTCTATGGTACAGAAGAAGGAAGATCCTGGAGCTTTCACCATTACATGCACTATTGGAACGTTCTACTTCGCAAAGGCTTTGTGTGATCTAGGGGCCAGTATAAATCTGATACTATTGGTCGTTTATAATCAGTTGGGCTTGGGATCCCCCTCTCCAACTACAATGAGGCTACTTATGGATGACCGGATGGTGAAAAGACCTGTGGGAATTCTATACGACGTATTGGTAAAGGTTGACACTTTCATCTTTCCTGCAGATTTTGTTATCCTAGATTGTGAGGTCGACTTTGAGGTGCCTATTATCTTGGGGCGACCATTCTTGGCTACTGGGCGTGCTTTGGTTGACTTGGAAATAGGTCAGATGAAATTCAGGCTAAATGATGAAGAGGTGACCTTCAATGTGTGCAAGTCGATAAAGCAGCATGATGATATGAAAGTGGTGTCAGTGATTGACGTAGTTGATGAAGACCAGCTAGTGGTACCTATTGAGGAGCATCTTTGTGTAGAAGCCCTTGCAACAGTCATCATGAATTTTGAGGGTGACAACATTGATGCATATGATGAGATGGCTGCAGCCCTTACAGGTTTGGGGACTTATACTTATGCACCTAAGAAGCTGGATTTGGATCTGAAGAATAGGACGACACCACCGGCTCATCCATCTATTGAGGAGCCACCAGTCTTGGAGCTCAAAGCACTGCTAGCTCATCTTAGGTATGTATTTTTGGGAGATAATGAGACCTTGTCGGTAATCATTGCTGTAGATTTGGTTGAAGCACAGGTTGAGGCTCTGGTAGCAATATTGAGTAAATTTAAGAGAGCTATTGGGTAGACCATCGCAGACATTATTGGGATTCCTCCTGGAATCTGCACTCATAAAATCCAGCTTGAACCTTATTGTGTTCCTTCTATTGAGCATCAGCGTAGGTTGAATCAGCCTATGCAAGAAGTCGTTAAGAAGGAGATCATAAAGTGGCTGGATGTAGATGCGGTTTACCCAATTTTTGATAGCAAGTGGGTAAGCCCAGTTCAGTGCGTGCCAAAGAAAGGAGGGATCACGGTGGTCCATAATGCTAAAAATAAGTTGATACTGATGAGGCCAGTGACAGGCTAGCACATATGCATGGATTACAGAAAGTTAAATGCATGGACCAAGAAGGACCATTTTCCAATGCCATTCATGGATCAAATGCTAGAACGTCTTGTAGGTAGAGGTTGGTACTACTTTCTTGATGGTTATTCTGGGTATAATCAGATCTTTGTTTCCCCAGAAGACCAAGAGAAAACCACATTCACATGCCCATACGGGACATTCGCCTTCAAAAGTATGCCGTTTGGTCTTTGCAATGCGCCAGCAACTTTTCAGCGATGTATGATGTCTATCTTTTCTGATATGGTGGAGGACACAATAGAGGTATTTATGGATGAAATTTTTGTGGTGGGTGACTCTTTCGAAGATTGTCTAGATTATCTGGGTTGTATGTTGAAATGGTGTGAAGAGTGCAACTTAGTGCTGAATTAGGAGAAGTGTCACTTCATGGTCAAAGAAGGCATCGTACTTGGTCACCAAATTTCAAAGAAGGGCATAGAAGTTGATAGAGCAAAGATTGAGGTGATTGAAAAATTGCCTCCACAGTTTCTGTGAAAGGTATCCGGAGTTTCTTGGGTCATGTAGGGTTTACCAGTGATTTATCAAGGACTTCTCCAAAATTAAAAATCCATTGTGCAAGTTGTTGGAGAATGAAGTAAGATTTGTATTTGATGATACTTGTCTCAAGGCATTCGAGTACCTCAAAGAGAAGTTGGTTACAGCTACTATTATTATTTCTCCAGATTGGTCGCAACCATTTGAAGTTATGTGTGATACTAGTTGAGTGGCGCTAGGAGAAGTCCTAGGCCAAGGGCGTGAGAAGATTCTTCATCATATCTACTACGCTAGCAAGGCACTTAACCCAGCTCAGAAAAACTATACAGTGACAGAACAGGAACTCCTTATTGTGCTCTTTGCCTTCGAGAAATTCAGATCGTATTTGCTTGGCACCAAGGTGTTGGTGCATACTGACCATTCAGCTCTTTGCTATCTCATGGAAAAAAAGGACGCAAAACCAAGGTTGATTAGATGGGTGTTGCTGCTACAAGAGTTTGACTTTGAGGTTAAAGACCACAAGGGTACAGAAAATCAGGTGGCATACCATCTGTCTAGGTTGGAAGAGGAAGCTATGCTGAAACTGAATGATGAGCTCGAGATTGATGATTCGTTTCCTGACAAACAGGTATTGGTTGCTTCTCAGGAATTGATCCCATGGTTCGCGTACTTTTCCAACTATTTGGCAAGTGACTTAGTGCCTGATGATATGTCCGTTCACCAAAGGAGAAAGTTCATGTTTGACGTGAAGAAATACTTTTGGGAAGAGCCGTTCTTATTTCGTGTCTGTGCTGATACCATAATATAGAGATGTGTGCCGGAAGCTGAGATGATGGAAATATTGGAAGCATGCCATTCTTCCCCTGTTGGAGGTCATCATAGTGGTATATGTACGACCCATAAGATTTTACAATGCGTCTATTATTGACAGACTATTCATAAAGATGACCATGAGTTTGCAAAGGCTTGTAGTTGACTTCATAGGGCCATTTGTGCTATCTGATGGGAACCGATATATATTGGTAGTTGTTGACTATGTGTCTAAATGGGTGTAGGCGGTTGTGCTTCCAAGCAATGAAGGTAAATGTGTCACAACATTCTTGAAGAAGAACATCTTCTCCAGATTTGGTATGCCAAGGGCCATTATTAGCGTTGGAGGCTCTCACTTCTGCAACAAGTTATTTCATGCTTTGCTTGAAAAATATGAAGTGAAACACAAAGTTGCAACCCCCTATCATCCGCAGACGAGTGGGCAAGTGGAGGTCTCCAATAGAGAAATCAAGTCAATCATGTCCAAACCTGTTAATGCAAATAAAAAGGATTGGTCGCGGAAGCTTGAGGGTGCATTATGGGCGTACTGGACTGCGTACAAAACTCCAATAGGCATGACTCCATATCAGCTTGTATTTGGTAAGGCTTGCCATCTTCCGGCTGAGCTTGAGCACAAGGCCATGTGCGCTTTGAAGAAGCTGAACTTGGATTGGGGTGTAGCATCACTCCAAAGGTTAGGGCAACTGAATGAGTTGGATGAATTCCGACTAAATGCATATGAAAGTTCAGCTCTGTACAAGGAGAGGATGAAGCTATATCATGACCGGAAGATAGAGCAGAGAGTCTTTCAGTCAGGTGACTTGGTCCTGCTTTTCAACTCTAGACTTCGCTTGTTTCCTGGCAAGTTGAAGTCCAAGTGGATTGGACATTTCAAGGTGGTGCAAGTTTTCCCTCATGGAGCTATTGAACTTGAAAACCTTGAGGTAAAATGGTTCAAGGCAAATGGGCAGAGGATCAAAGCATATTTCAGCACAGCATAGGAGATCAAGACTATTGAAGCATAGAGCATATATGAGCTCGTCCCAACCAAGTAGCTTGATGAAGTCTGAGTAGTCAAGTAGCCTGCATCGTGCCACGATGTTAAATCAAGTGCTACATGGGAGGCAACCTATGATGTTTTAATTTACTTTATATTAGTTGTAGTGTAAAAATTATAGAGTGTTTTGGCGAAGTCTGAGTAGCCAACATGCCGCGATGTTAAATCAAGTGTTGCATGGGAGGCAACCCATGGGTTGATATGTGCGTTCGTTTTGTAGGAGGATGAGAGTTGACGTAAAAATGTTGCAATTGCGGGCAAAAGGGTTCTCCACGGGTACAGTGACGGGATGTCGCAGATGCCACGCCCGTGGGAATGCAGAACACCCCCTTTGGAAATTAGGCTAAGTATTCATATAAGGGGTCTACCCCGTTTCCACGTCCCACATGACGGGCCATCGTGGCTCCGACGGGAGTAGGAATGGGCATCGCCAGGTAAGTCCCAAAAAAAATTCTAAGTGTCGAGTAAGGGAGTGACTGCCTCAATTCGACGGCCTATATGTTGGGGCGTCGAGCCCCGATGGGCGTCGTCCTGCAAGTAATAGGCTAAAGTCCGAGTAAAAGAGGACTACGATGGGGCATCGCGTGTCCGACGAGACATCGCACATCCTGTCACCTGGGCCGGTCAAATAGAGGGTCAACACTTTAAATCTTTTGTTTTTGGTACCCGACCCGACCCGGCGTGTTCTTTCCCTTTCCCCCGCCTCTTAGTATTGTTTGACCTCATTCCTTTGAGTTCAAACGCGATACTCTCCACTTATCTACTCTCCTTCTCCTAAAATTGACACCACCACTAACAACAACCCAAAATCCTACATCACCCACCATCCCCAACACGCTCACAAGGTGCTCCATTCATTGGACTTGTACAAATAAACATTTGGAAACCAACAAAGTAAGTTTTCTCTTCCTTGTAGTTGGTTTTCGATAAACTAAGGGTTTTGACGGTTTGACAATTTGGTTGTTTTTGCTTGAATGACAAAACCCTAAGTGTAACAATTTTTGATTGAATGGATGGGGTAAATGAATGGATGGTGTTGAGGGGTTAGGGTTTGATAGTAGTGTGTGTATGAATGCAAGATGTGTTGTGGTGTTTTTATGTTTGTGTGTTTGATGAGAACTGGCTTGGATTGATAAAATTGCAATAAGAAAGAGAATTGCGCTGATTGGATCCTACGGGCCTTCACATGGCACGTTGGGGGCATGACGGGACATCGGATAGGGCGTGGAGCTGGCCTAAAACTTGAAAACATGTCTAGCCGGTTCCTACATCCAAACCGACGGGACGTCAAACCTCCCATGCCCGTGGCAGGAGCCCGTGGGAGGACCGATGTCCTTAAAAATCCCACTTTCACTTTCCGACGCCCTATCCCACGGAATGTTGGACCTCCCACGCCCATGGCACAGGGTCGTTGGAGGAAGAATTTTTCCCACAAAAAATCACTGGAGCATTCCGACGCCCGTGGTCACAGGCCGTCGTCCCTCCCACGCCCATGGGAGGTGTATTTTCTATAAAATTCTTCTAACTGTGAAATTTTTTTGAGTTTGTTTATTCATCCTCGATCACTAACGATGGTTCCTTGCAGGTACTAAATCGCTCCAAAACCAACGCTATGGCGAAGGGAGGCCCAAAAAGCCAAATAAACTCCGCTCTCAACTCGGCTTAAGGATTACCCTATAGATTTTGAAGCCGAGAAGAGTCTGTCTGATGACGCCCCCCTTATCCGGTTTGTACAAAGAAAGCTAGTGGTATCCTCCTCTCACTCTGAAGAGGAGGCGACCAACTCACCACATTACAAGGAAGCATCCTCCTCTGGCTCATCGAAATCCAGCACGGAAAGTGAAGAGGCACCCACAGGCAAGGAATTGGTAACTCAAGTTTCTAGTGGTGCTGAAGAGGGATCTGGAGATGAGGAAGGCTCCGGCTCTGAACATGATTCTGACAAGGCTGAGATAGAAGGGGCAGACTCTGACACAGATATGACTACGCCAGAGAAGAGCACCTTTTCTCCAACTGTTCCCAGAGCCACAATAGGACGTGTGAGAGAAATGGTGAGATGGGTTTTTGAAGGGTCGAAGGCCATTTATGACTACGGCCTTGTAGAGACTGGACGAGGTCATCTGAGGAGATTGATCCTTTCAAACTAACAAGTTCCCCAGGTTGGATGAGTATTTCAGACACTACAAATTGGGCTGGACTACCAACCAACTCTCTTAAGGGAGTTCTAAGCCAATTATCAGTCCATACAGGAGAGGTTGCGCAAGAAAGGTCAAAAGCTCCCAGAATTTCCTGCTCTTGAGAGCATTCCAGTTAGGGGAGTTCCCGTCAACATCTCGGCAGAAACAATAAATAGGTTTTTATTCGGGCCGGGCTATGAGGAACCCATAGACCTGGTTCACTATAAGTATCGGGTTCATCATGAGGATAAATGGACTCAATGGTTGGCTAAATGTCTGACCACTACCGGCACACCAGTATGGCTCGAACAAGACAAACCGGTCATTCCGAAGGCCTCCTTATACTTTGAAGGTAAATTTTAGTAGGCGATTGTTCGACTCAGATTGATGCCAACCGGTGCCGACAACCAGCTGACTTTGGAAAGAGCCATTCTAGTAGCCTCCCTCATGTCCAAATGGAATTTAAATTTTGGGTGGATTATCGCTGAACAAATCAGAGACAGAGTGACCAAGCCTGCCTCCTCCTACCCATTTCCTTTTTTGATCACAGAATTATGTGAGGAGGCCCGGGTGTCCAGGTTTGGAGAGTTAGATCGCCCTGTTGGAGCTGCACGGACCCACTATCCGGAGAGGTCCAAGGATGAGACTAGAATGATTGGGTTGACTAGCACTACAGAACCACTGGCTATAACTCTTGAGGATTATGTCCCAACACCAGATGTGACAGCGTCCCCCACTACTAGACCTAACCCACAGGGTAGTCAGTCAGAGCAGAATGTTGCTGGCCCATCCACCTCGACAGTTGAGCCATGCCCCTCCGCAGTACCTTCAGACACTGATTCTGCCGCTATCCTCGCATTCCACCCGGCAAACTTCACAAACACTATCCAGCGGACACTTGATCTCAAAAAGCAAATGAATGCATTCGCCCTACAGTTTCAGCCAATTATGAATGCTTCCATTCAAAGGGCCATTGCACCATTCCTCACCATCAACGCCCGACTAGATGCTTTGGAGGATAGGGTGGATGAGCGCTTAATGGAGATGGGTGCTGATGTGCCGCTAATTTACGTCACTTTTGACTCCTTTAAACTAAGAACAATCGTACGTTTTTAAGCAACCGTTGTCGTTTTTGATGTTTTTATGTTGTATTTTCAGGAAATGGAGACAAATGCGGAAATGGAAGGAAATACTAGAAAAAGAGGATTCTGCCTAAGAGTGACGGCCTGAGTGACGGTCCGTCACACATGTGACGGTCCGTCACCAAGACCGTCGCATAGAGGCAGTGCCACTGCCTAAGGTTGACGGTCCAGGCGACGGTCCATCAAGGCAGTGACGGTCCGTCAGCCTGACCGTCGCACCAAAACAGTAGCGTCAAGCGGCTGCCCGCGTTTTGGGGATTCCTAGCCCGTTTTGGATTTGGCTTCTATTACTCCTATAAATACCCTATGTTAGGTTTATTTTAGAAAAACCCCTTTCAAATAGTTTTTACACGCTTTTAAAATAGTTTTAAGAGTTTAGTCGAGACTTTGAGCGCAAGCAACACGGTTTCTTGATCTTGCAAGCGTGTTCTTGATTCGTTCTTGAGTTCTTGGTTTTTCTTGTTCTTGGATTATTGAAGGGTATTTTCATCATATTGTAAGAATCTTCTTTCCTTTATTATGAATTTCTTCTTTTCTTCTTCGAGCATGAGTAACTAAAACTCCCGCAACTAGGGTTGTGGGAGCCATGGCTAAAGTAGCGATATAGATTCCGGGTAGCGACGGGTTCAATTTACATGTAGTCACATTGTTAATCATACTTTATGTCACATTTTCTAGTGGTTGCAAACATTAGAACATGCCTAGGTTTAATTTGCTTGAGTAAAGAGATTAAAACCGGGAAACTTGATTAACGACAAGGATTTGAGACTACCAACTCTCGTCTTAATGATTAATGCCGTAACTGGATTAATCTACTTGATGTTTAGGATTGAAAGCTAAAAAGCACATCTTTTCGAGGTCGAGAGAATAGAAAAGGAAATTTGTTTATTTGGTCGAGAGACGTTTAGACGATACCATTGACGCAATCACATCGTGACACGCATATAGAAAGAACCCTGTAACGCCTAGAATCGATTGTTACAACGCCATGGTGAACACGTCCCTAGTTCGCATTCTCTCATATTGATTAAAACTCACACGTTTATTACTTGTTTTGTTTACGATTTGTTCACACAAAACCCCCCTTTTTTACCGGAAACTATTGACCATCAGTCACGTACTTCACTAAAGGCTTAATTTTCACCATATTCTCTGTGGGATTCGACCCCAACCTAGTTGGGTTCTATATTTGACTACGACCGCTTACGCTTCGTTAATTTGAGGTGTAGTTTGGGCATTATCAAAAAGTGGCGCCGTTGCCGGGGAATACGGTTGTTAATTAAGTCTGGTGTGTTTATTTGACTCTTAGTCATAATTTCCTGCTTTACGTTTATTTGTTGTTTTTGTCTTTGACAGGGTACACAGTTGTGCATGACAAGTACCCGAAGTTCGGGGGAACAAATTTTACCTTACGACCCCGAACTTGCTAGAACATTGAGGCAGAATATGGCCGCACAACTAGAGGCAGCGAGGATCGCTGCAGAACTGCAGGCCCAACAAAATCTGAATGCTGGTGGTCTGCAGGATGATATTGCACGGAATGATGACGATCTCGACTTAGATGGAGCTGGCGCTACGGGCGCCATTGTTCTACCACCGCTACCACCCGGAGCCAAGTTCAACATCACTAGCACGATGATCCAGCTGCTGAACTTGAGAGGAGTGTTCCGCGGTGCCGCTGGGGATGATCCAAACCAGCACCTAATGAATTTCGTGGGCATATGCAAGTCGTTCGAACTGCCGGGCGTGAGTCAGACAGCGATCAGGCTCAGGTTGTTTCCGTTGTCTCTGTCTGATGAGGCAGCGTTGTGGTTGACAGAGCTGACCCCCAACTCTATCGCAACGTGGGGTGAGTTGAGAGGAGCTTTCCTAGAAAGGTTCTTTCCTCCCTCTCGGATGATACAGTTGAGGGACGAGATTAGCAACTTCAGGCAGCAACCGCACGAAGCACTGCACGAGACTTGGTTGCGATTCAAAAAGAAGATAACCCAATGCCCGAACCATCAATTGACCGATAACTTCTTGATGCAAACGTTCTATCGGGCACTGAATTCGGCTACCAAGCCGACATTAGACAACGCAGCAGGTGGTGCATTCATGGGTCTCACCTTTGTTGAGGCCACAACTACTTTGGACAGGCTCACCAGAACCAACAGGGCCTGGCATACACGAGATTCAGAGGTTGCAGCTAGCACCTATACCGTTGGTATGTCAGCAGAGCAGCGTAGGAAAGAGGAGGAGCACGATCAAGACATGGCGCATCTGAAAACGCAGTTGGACCTACTGACCAAGCACTTGTTCTCAGGAGGTATGGAGAAGGTACAAGCTGTGGGTTCCCAAGGTATGGAGACTGAGGAGGCAAATTACTTGGGGGGTTTCCAGGCCAATGGCCAGGGAAACCAAGGTCGGAACTACCAGAGAGACAACCACTATGAGAAAAATGGTTACAGAGATCGCGATCAAGGTAGTTGGAGGAATAACACCGATAGAGGTGGGTTGTATGTACCACCTGGTAATCGGGACAAAGCTGGCAATGAGGCAGGGACTTCCAAGCTGGAGAGCATGATGGCAAAGATGCTGCTGAAGGTGGAATCGACTGACTCTGGGGTAAAGGAGATGAGGACTGAGTTATGAACGTTGAGTCAGGTAGTAGAGTCACATTCCACCGCGATCAAGCAGTTGGAGCAGCAAGTGGGGCAAATCTCGGCATCTCTGAACCAAAGGAAGACAGGTACATTGCCGAGTGACACTACTCATCCGAGGAATGACGCTAGCTGTATGGCGATCACCACAAGAAGCGGCAAAACGTTACCGGAATCATATCCGGTAATTCAGACTCAAGGTGATGTTGTGGATGATGAAGAGGCGGTAGAGGAGGAAACTCAAAAGCCCGCGAAGAAAAGCAAGGAAGCTGAAAAGCTTCCAACTATGATGCCGCGACCACCACCTCCTTTCCCACAGCGCCTAAAGAAGAAAGCTGACGATGGTAAGTTGCTGAACTTCATGACCATGCTGAAGCAAATTTCAATAAACATACCATTGGTGGAAGTGCTGGAACAAATGCCCGGTTATGCCAAGTTCATGAAGGACTTGATTACAAAGAAGAGGTCGGTAAGTTTTGAACCGGAAGACAACCTCCACCACTGCAGCGCTATTTCTTCAAGGTCGTTGATCGAAAAGAAGGAAGATCCAGGTGCGTTTACTGTTCCCTGCACTGTTGGGAAGCTCAACTTCGGGGAAGCCTTGTGTGATCTGGGTGCTAGCATCAACTTGATGCCGCTAGCCGTCTATGAACAACTGGGTTTGGGAGCTCCTAAACCCACGTCCATAAGAGTAATGATGGCTGACCGTTCGGTAAAGCGACCTGTGGGAATATTATCTGATGTGCTGGTCAAGATTGGTAAGCTTATATTCCCGGCTGACTTTGTGATCTTGGATTGCGAAGTGGATTTTGAAGTTCCCATAATCTTGGGACGACCATTGCTAGCCACAGCAAGAGCCTTGGTTGACATGGAGAAAAATGAACTGACCTTCAGGCTGAACAATGAAGTTGTCAAGTTCGATGTGTCCAAATTGATGAAGCAACCAAGCGAGATGAGGGTGGTCGCGGTCATTAATGCAATTGAGGAATTCCCTGCGGATGTGTATATTGAGGAGAAGGGTTGTGTTGAAACCCGAGCTGTTATGAGAGTAAAGTCACGATTGCAAAAGAATGAGCAGGTAAAGGAAAGCGGTGAAAGATCAAGAAAACGAAAACACCACAAGAGAATCTGCAAAGAAAGAGCGAAGAAGTTGTCACGACTAGCGATGGAGCCCAAAAAGGAAGCTGGAATGCCACACTCCATCCAGTTCTCTTGTTTTGGAGACCCTGGCGGTCTCCAACATCATTCCAGAATCTGAGTCATATCGACTTCACAGGTATTCCTAATTCTCACAGTTTTTAGTTTTCGTATGTATGCATTGGGGACAATGCATGAGTCTAAGTTGAGGGTGTGGGGAAACCTGTGAGTCACCACCGAGGGTTTTTGTTGCCGTGTTTCTTTTCCCTCCGGTGTGCTATCTAGTAGAACCGGCATGTTTAGGTTGTTATTTTAAATTTTTGTTGTTTTTAGTGTCTATAGCAAGCATCATGGCGTTTTTCATGTTTAAAAATGAGGCCCCTTTAAAAATTTTCTGGTGTTGTACTTATGTTGAAACGATTGACTGTCTGGATCCTTGTATGTCATTGTGTGATTATGAGTAGAATGAGTATGCTTAAGCCGAGCGGTTGTTTGATAGTTGGTAGCGATATAGTTTCTTGGTGCCAAGAGCGTGTGAGATTATTGTTATAAATTCTTACTCTGTGCATGCATCTAGAACTTGCCCGGTCTATTTTGTTAAGTTCGAAGTTTGGTTGCTTAGGAAAGGATCACAGGCCCTTTTTGTGTGCAGTCCACTTAACCTAAAAGACCGTCCAAATATAAATAATCCCTTGATCCCTGTTTGAGCCATAATTGATCTTATTCTTTCAATAACCTGTCACCGTTCCTGTTTAACTTTGAAACCCTATTTTGGCCCTGGTCCTTCCTTGGACATCGTGCACCTCAACTCCGGCAATCAGCCTAAGTTGAGGGTGGCTACTATAGAGGTAAACCCTGTTTTGGCCCTGGTCCTCCCTTGGACATTGTGCACCTCAACGCAGGCAATCAACCTAAGTTGAGGGTGGCTACTAGAGAGGTGAATGATAAGAAAAAGAGGATAGTGAAGATTGGTTGTGAATAGAATGAAAAGTCGGGTGTGTGCCTAAGAAAAAAAAGAGAAAAAAGAGATGAAAAAGATCTAAAAAGAAATAAAAAGAATTGTCAAAATAAGGAGGCCGCACCTGTAGCTAGAAAGAAGGAAATATAAAGGTGAATAAGGATGGACAAAGTAAGTTATGTGGTAATAAGACGTCGGTAGTTCCAAGGAGGGCTTAGTCACTAACCCCTAAATGTATCCTACCTGCACCCGAAGCCTCAGTACAAGCCAAAACAAGTCCTGTAGTGATCCTGAGCGGCTTTCTGAAGAGCTGAAATAGAATAGTAAGGGCAAGCCTATGGTATCGCATGTGCATTGTTTGAAATCATTTGTGAGTGTGAGCGCTTACCTAGTCCCAAATCTTGTGTGTGGGATTTCTTTGTGGTGAGGGCACCAAGATGTCTGTATTGTCTATTGATTGTTAGGATAGCTGCGCGTGTGAATGTAGAATGTTCTATCATATCGGAATGACATGTTTGGATCCTTGCAAGTTAGTGTTTCATACATTCGTGTGCTACGAGGGAGCTTGATTTAATGGATTAAGATGTGGAATGACCATGAGTTGCTAGAGACATGAGTTCGTGTTCTTAGTTGAGTCGTCTTATTGTTTTATGTTATGTTGCTTGAGGACAAGCGAACGTTTTAAGTTGAGGGTGTTGATGTGCCGCTAATTTACGTCACTTTCGACTCCTTTAAACTAAGAACAATCGTACGTTTTCAAGCAACCGTTGTCGTTTTTGATGTTTTTATGTTGTATTTTTAGGAAATGGAGACAAACGCGGAAACGGAAGGAAATACTAGAAAAAGAGGATTCTGCCTAAGAGTGACGGCCTGAGTGACGGTCCGTCACACATGTGACGGTCCGTCACCAAGACCGTCGCATAGAGGCAGTGCCACTGCCTAAGGTTGACGGTCCAGGCGACGGTCCGTCAAGGCAGTGACGGTCCGTCAGCCTGACCGTCGCACCAAAACAGTAGCGTCAAGCGGCTGCCCGCGTTTTGGGGATTCCTAGCCCGTTTTGGATTTGGCTTCTATTACTCCTATAAATACCCTATGTTAGGTTTATTTTAGAAGCCTTTCAAATAGTTTTTACACGCTTTTAAAATAGTTTTAGGAGTTTAGTCGAGACTTTGAGCGCAAGCAACACGGTTTCTTGATCTTGCAAGCGTGTTCTTGATTCGTTCTTGAGTTCTTGGTTTTTCTTGTCTTGGATTATTGAAGGGTATTTTCATCATATTGTAAGAATCTTCTTTCCTTTATTATGAATTTCTTCTTTTCTTCTTCGAGCATGAGTAACTAAAACTCCCGCAACTAGGGTTGTGGGAGCCATGGCTAAAGTAGCGATATAGATTCCGGGTAGCGACGGGTTCAATTTACATGTAGTCACGTTGTTAATCATACTTTATGTCACGTTTTCTAGTGGTTGCAAACATTAGAACATGCCTAGGTTTAATTTGCTTGAGTAAAGAGATTAAAACCGGGAAACTTGATTAACGACAAGGATTCGAGACTACCAACTCTCGTCTTAATGATTAATGCCGTAACTAGATTAATCTACTTGATGTTTAGGATTGAAAGCTAAAAAGCACATCTTTTCGAGGTCGAGAGAATAGAAAAGGAAATTTGTTTATTTGGTCGAGAGACGTTTAGACGATACCATTGACGCAATCACATCGTGACACGCATATAGAAAGAACCCTGTAACGCCTAGAATCGATTGTTACAACGCCATGGTGAACACGTCCCTAGTTCGCATTCTCTCATATTGATTAAAACTCACATGTTTATTACTTGTTTTGTTTACGATTTGTTCACACAAAACCCCCTTTTTTACCGGAAACTATTGACCATCAGTCACGTACTTCACTAAAGGCTTAATTTTCACCATATTCTCTATGGGATTCGACCCCAACCTAGTTGGGTTCTATATTTGACTACGACCGCTTACGCTTCGTTAATTTGAGGTGTAGTTTGGGCGTTATCAGGTGCGCTTGAGTTGGCTGATATGAAAAAGGCGATTGCAGAGTTGAGGGTTGATGGTGATAAGTTGAAGAATCCTCCGCCGACCCCAGTCGCACCACCCATAGTGCTGCCCCAAGCCACAGAGGAGCTCGAGATAAATCTGTGTGATTTTGTCAATCCCGAGCTCCATATGGCTCATTTGGGAGCGACTATAGAAAAGGTACCTGAGAACGTTGAGGAACCCCCTGTTGAGCCTACCCCTCACAAGAGAAAAAGGAGAAACAAAGATAATCAAATTCAAGAGGGAGAGGCTCCACTTAGCCCGAAGTCTCAGAAGAAGAAAGAGGAGAGAGCTACAAAGAGGGCCCAAAGAGAGCTGGAAAGAGAAACAAAAGAGTCTTCCGACATACATCAGATTGAGGTAGATGGTTGAGGCAGAGGTGGGTCAGCTAGTGGTATTGATGGCCAAACGAAGATTCCTTCTTTAGACCCCATTATGGGAGCGGTTACTGATGAAACTGTGGGAGTAGCTGTCGATGTTGAGGAAAGGTCTGCAAAGGCAGCCTCTATTGAGGAAAGCACTACGTGCGCCTGTCCTGAGGGCCTGAAGGATGCGACACTCGGTACGGGCGCTTAGGAGCCACAGGTATGTTCTCACCCCCATTTGTTATATATTTTTGTGCATTGAGGGCAATGCCCTTTTATTTTTGGTGGGGTGGGGCATGTACGGGGCGAGTTGGTTTTTGATGTGTTCTTGGCGAAGTCTGAGTAGCCAAAAGACCCGGGTCATGCCGCGATGGTAAATCAGGTGTTGCATGGGAGGCAACCCATGAGGGTACTCACAAGGTACCTGACTCTTTAGGGTTTTCTGTCCTGTGTTCTTTCCCTAAAGAGTTTAATTTCTGCTGAACCGGCATGTTTAGGATAGGTTGGATATAGTAAAAGAATAAAAGGAACTTAGTGCAGTCTATATGTGTGATTTTCGAACTAATTTTGATATGAAAAATGGAGACCCCTCTAATTTTGTGTTTATTGGTATCTGGCTTTGATAGATTAACCGTTGTGGATCCTCGTGTGAAATTATATATATTGATCTGATAATGGGCTTATGCAGAGCATGAACCTAGTAGGTAGCGTGTGACTATCGACTATGTGCCATGTGTGTGTGAGCTGAATTTGTCTAGTTCTTGCTTTGTGTGCCAAGCTAGAACTTGCCCGGTTAGTCTTGCCAAGGTCGTAGAATAGTTGGTTAGGAAAGGATCATAAGTCATTTTTGAATTAGTCCACTCTATCCCAAAAGACCAACCAAATGATGTAATACCCTTTGATCCCTAATTTTGAGCCTAAATAGACCTGCTTTTTTGTTTAGCCTAATCACCTTCCCCGTATTTTTGCAAAACCTTTAGATTGGCCCTGGTCCCTCCTTGGACATCGTGTACCTCAACTTAGGCAAATTGCCTAAGTTAAGGGTGGCTACTGTAGAGGTGAGTAAGGAGTAGGGGTATGAAAAGAAAAGGCTAGTAATGAAAAAAGAGAAATAACGGGTGCGGTGGCTATGTTGAAAAAGAAAAGAAAAAAAAGAAGAAAAAGAGAATAGAATAAGACAATTGAAACACAAGCCGCGCCCGTCACTTATTGAAAAATAGACAAAAAATGAGAGAAAAAGGGTGGAAAAGAGGATAATTGGTTTGTTGGGTGGAGCCATGTTAGCGTAGCGTCAAGGAGGGCATTAGTTACTATTGCCTAAATCTACCATACCCGTCCCCGAGCCTACATTACAAGCCGAGAAAGTCCTATAATGATCCTAACCCAACTGTTTGAAAGTTGAGGCATAGAAAATTAGGGCAAGCCTATGGTATTGTGCATGCATTGTTTGAACATCTTTCTGAGTGTGAGTGCTTAGTTCATTCCCTGATATATCTGTACTGCTAGTAGAATGGGACTTTCTTGTGGTAAGGGCACTAGAGCGACTTTGACTGCTAAATGATAGTATGAATCTCAAATGTGTATGACATATCGTCTATTGATAATGTAATGTCATCCTTGGATCCCGCTGTGTTATATTGATGATTAGAACCTATGCACTGGTTTTGTCTTGAAAGATCATTATGAATTGAATTGCTAAGCCATATTACTGCCGTAGTTCCTAGTTTTCTTTTTGCTTAAGCGTCTTTTTGTTTTGTTTTGTTGTGTCTATTGCTTGAGAAAAAGCAAAGATTCTAAGTTGAGGGTGTTGATGTGCCGGGATTTGATGGCACTTTTGACGCTTAAAACATAGGATTTTTAGGAGTTCTTGAGCATTTTTTGTTAGATTTAATGTCGTTTGTTAAGTGTGCAGGGACAAAGTATGAAGTAGGAAAGAAAGCCAAAAAGTTGCAATTTCTGGGATAAAATGAAGCCACCACGGGCATCACATCCACGACGGCCCGTGGGGCTGACCGTCAAAGAGAGGCAGCAAGAATGTTAAGACTGGAAACCCCGACGGGCTGGCAAATAGCCCGTGGAAATTGCAATGGATCGTGGCGTCGCCCGTCAAGGTGGCCCAACGGATAGTGCAAAGAGACAAGGAAGGATGACAGGATCAATGATGTCCCATCGCCAGCCCGACGTCCCATCACAAGCTGCTCGTGAAAACCAGACAGGGGAACTACTAAGAGACCAAGACAGGCGACGTGAGTCTGCGACAGGCATGGCAACTGCGATGGCCCATCGACCTCCTCCTGTAAGAATGTGCCAGAGGACTTTCCTGAAGACCCAATGAAGGCCAACGGGCAGCCACAATTCCCGTCACCTCAGCGACGGCCCGTGTAGCGACCCATCGGAGCTAACCGTGTCCAGATTTCCCAGTTTAATTAGGATTTGGATATTTTGTCTATAAATACTTTCCCCTAGGTTTTATTTTTGGTTGTTCACAAATTATTTCAAGTTACTTTCGGATATTTTGTTACTTTGATTTTGGTGTTGAATTCGAAGACTAATTCTTGATAATTTGAAGTGTTCTTGAGATTATTCTTCAAGATTCCGATTTTTCTTATTCTTCTTTGTAAGTATCTTCTGATGATTGATCAAACAAATAGTGATTGCATGCTTATGAACATGAATAGCTAAATCCACAACTAGGGTTGTGGAAACCATGAAGGATTAACGACGTAGGCTAAGTACTTAGGTAATCTAGGGAGGTGTTCATGCATGTATTGTTTCTCCCTTCATTTTGATTGATTTTTAACGGTTGCAAACGTTAGAACTCGCCTTATCCTTACTTGCTGGACCAAGGAGGTAACGGATGGGGAAAGAGTTGTAAACAATGAGATTCGAGGCTATCAACCCTCGTCTAATAGCTTGACCATGACCGGGAATAGGTAATCTGGGATCAAGGGTAAGGGTTAGTAAAGCGACACCCGCGGACGGACCAAGGCGTGTGGTGAGATTCACCTAGTTGCTAGACCAAGGAATTAGGTGAACCTAACTTACCGATTTTGCATGCTAAGCACCAACCTAGCGAACCAAGTACGAAAGCCTTACTAAGTTATGATCTCATGGGGACCATTTCCCTAGTCACTTCTCTTATTGATAAATACTCTTGAACTTAACATTGGTTACCTGATACGTTATTGTTACAATAATTACTTGTTGCTACAAACCCCCCCCCCTTTTACGGGAAATAACTGACTAAAAGCTTAAAGTAAACAGTAATCGACCATAGTCCTTCCATATTCCCTGTGGGATCGATCCTAACCTTTAGTTGGGTTCTATATTTGAATAGCGACCGCTTGCGCTTCTTTTAGAGGTGTAATTTGGGCACATCACCTACCAAGTTACTCCAAGGCTGGGGAATCATGAGGAGGAGGGCTCATGGCTGAAGGGACGCAGAACAACAAATTCTAAGACCATCATTCAGTCGGGAACGCCTTCACGGAGCCAGAAATGCACGGTTATAGCTGCTTGGAGTCTAGGTTGGTTAGGTTTTCATGAGTAGTTAGACCTGTTTACATTCTGTATTCATCGTATAGAAGAATGGAGATTTCACATTTTAGGCCTTCGGGCACGGAGTCTAGTGGATTTTGTATTAGTTATGAGTGAGCTAAGGATTGGTTGGATTGAACTATGGATTGATTGTAATTATTTTGGGCTGTTTATGTTGTCGTGGCATGCTAAAATGATAGGATTTAGGGACTGGGATGTAGGGAAGGTTCGGGGAATCGGGAATTTGCAAGGACAACTAAAAGGGTATGAAAGTGGGAAACTCCTAGGTGAGGTTTTGGGAATGCGGAAGGCATTATAAGTAGTCGTTATTTTGCTAAGGGCTAAGGGGTGGTAACTCGTGTTGTTATTATCTATGAATGTTCTGAAATCAATGGGGTTGTTAAATTATGCTAAAAAGGGGAACCGTTCTTTATATGTAAATAAAGGGTGAGTGTGTTTAGCCTTCGAACAGAGGTCGAGATTAAGTTATATACCCGAGAGAGAGGGTAGGGGATGGCTTACAATTCCTGTGAATGTTGTATATTTTGTACTCTTATCTAAGTGTTTATATGAATTGCATGGCTTAGAGGAATTGCGTGGAATGTCTAAGGGTCCTATTTTATAGTCTGTGAATTGAATGGTGTGTTGCTTGTTGGTTTACAAGTTGATTGTTCATTATTTGACTGTGGATTGTCGACATTCGGTTGGCTCGGGTACCACGCCTATTACGGGTATACTAATGGTTGGCATGGGTACCACACCTGGTATGGGTATAACAAATGGTTGGCTTGGGTACCATGCCTGGTACGGAATACTAACGGTTGACTCAGGTACCACGTCTGGTACGGGTTTATATTACTGCATCATTTCATTGATATTGTTGTATTACATTGACTGTTATTGGTTTCGTGAGTTGACCAGGCTGTTTTATTGAATTGTGATATTGGTTGGTGGTCCTTGAGTGACCGGGAATCCTGTTATATCTGCTGAGTTGGTCTTGGATTAGGCCAGGTTGTCTGTTTAACACTTAGGTGTTGTTAAAGGGGATCCTAGGGTGGGTTCGGGCTATACGATAAGGGTTGTTGTTGGTTATGTTATTGATTGTTGATCATAGTTATAAAGGTGGTTTACATGTGGTTGATAAACTAGGGGAATGGCTGGGAGTCTTACATTGTGTGACTAGCAGGTGATATCCTGGGAGGAATTATTTAGGGACCCGGGGTGGGTCCGGGTAATTGTGTGTAGTGTCGTGGATGTAGTGGGTCTGGAATGACAGGGTCGGGGCTGTTCTGGATGCATAGTCATGGGAGTTGACTAGGTTAATGGTGAGGCAGTCAGATTTTGATTTAGCAGTTGGTCTAAGGTTAGAGCGACTTGGGAAGTCTAAGGTTGTGTGACTCGGGAAGTCTAAGGTTGTGTGACTTGGGAAGTCTAAGGTTAGTGTGACTTGGGAAGTCTAAGCTTAGCATGAATCGAAAGACCTGAGAGAGAGAGAGTCTGCAGTGGAAGGAATAGAGAGGGTTGAGGTAAGGGGTACGAGTAGACGATCGGTTGATATCCGGTCGGGTAAGGGAAAGCGGTGAAGGATGGAGTTATATTGTTTATTTTCATGTTTTTCCCTATTTTTCTTATATGATGGTAGAAGTGGATTCGGGTCGACCGATGATGCCTACCAGTATGTGTGGTTGTACTGAATCTACTCTTGCTATACCATTTTGGTATAGTCTGGTTGCAGTGCTGGTGATGTTTCATAGGTACATAGCGATGGTGATCTGCAGCAGCTTCTGTCCTTCCTCCATGACGGAAGTTGTGTCTCATTGACTTTTCCTCCTTGTATAAATCTTGTAGTAGCTCTTGTACCTATTTAGACTAGGTCCTAGGGAGGGTAATTTATATTTCAGAAAAAAAAAATTTTAGTTTTCCAGTGTTGTAATAACAATGTTTTCATAATAAAAGGAAGGTTATTTTGCTACTTTCTATTTTCCGCAGGTCACCTGTTGAATGGGTGGTGAGGGTTCGTCTATCTAGGTAGTTAGAGTAGGCGCCCGCACGGCCCGGTGGGTTGGGTCATGATAGATGGTATCAGATCCTAGGTTATCGGTCTCCCAGTACAAGAGCAAAGTGTCGAATAGAGTCCTACAGATTGGTGTGTTGACGTCCACATCAAATCTTTGGTAAGCTATGAAGCACTCTAGGAAGTATCTCTCGATTCCAATTGGTATCTCGATGAAGTGAAGGAGGTCTTTGTACTCCAATTGCGATACGACAAGCAAGAGAAATTAGAACCGGGAAGGTTCCAATTGGTATCTGGCCATAGAGGCTGCGGTAAGACATGGATGATCGGCTAATGGCCATCCATGGGACGAATAGAAGGTGAATTTATGTGACTTGATTCTTGCTGTGACCTGAAATGAAATGTTGTGTATTGTTGTGTTGTAGAACCTACTTGAAATTATGTGAATTTGGTTACCTTGATGTGAATTGTTATCTGCTGTGCATGTAGAGTCTGCAGAGGGTCAGTAAGTGGAAAACTTTGTGTACCTAACGATGTGGTAAGCTGTTAAATGTTTTAATTTAAAAGAGTAGTACTGCATGTTGAAAAGGACTTATCATTGGTTAAGATTATATGGGATTGAGAACTGTGACTGTAGGGAAGCTTCAGTTTCAGGACAGTCGGGACTTCATTGGGAATCATGGGAACAAAGGAGTCATTAGTGTAATGGCGGGGAGGTATTGTCGGAAAACAATTATTGTTGTGATTTCTTGTAATTGATAGTGTGTTATGCCTAATTGTGATATATTCGATGCCAGGAATGGTCTTGAGGGTGATTTAATACCATGGCGGGATTTACAGGTTTGGACAGTGGTAACCGAGAAGGGGGATGAGTGCATTTAGCTGAAAATCAAATTTCTGTACTGTTTACCATCGGGACCGCCATAGCAGATGGCACCGCTACGGCGCTCCCGCTATAGCAGATTTTTCTCCACTATAGCGGATCCTCTATTGCAGAGTGGCATCCGCCATAGCGGAGATGCGTGAGGCAGAAAGCTTGCTCTATTTTCCCCTATTTTCATTCCTTCCTGGGGGCAATATAAAAGCAAGTATAAGTTACGAATCACGGTATAAATCAAGGAAAGCATGTATAACTAATGTAGTGTGCATAGAAGGGAAATTGTCTAAAATAAGCATCCATGTTCGATAATAAAAGGGGGAAAGGGGAAAGGGAAATATTGTCTAACAAGCCCCAAACGGGGGCAATCGAAAGCAATAAGGAGTATCTAGTAAAAGGGGGAGGGGGAGGTCCTAAGCCTCATCATCTCTCAAGAAGGGAAACTCATGCCTATCCTCAGGCTCGAGTGTGGGCAGCTCCTGACCCAGGGCAACACAGGAGAACATGACCTTGATGGTCTTCCACATCCGGGCAAACATACGGTCCCTGGAGTGCCTCTTCTTCTTCTCCTCTTCTAACTCCCTTTGGAGTACAGCAAAGTCCTGAGCAGTGGGATGCGGGGCTGCACCTTCAGCAGCAGCAGTGCCTTCCATGAACCTCCTGACAACAGCCAAGTTCTCCTCTAGCTGGGTGCTAGTGACTGCGGGCTAGGGTTGGGAAGGGGCAGGGGCATCATCATCATCGTCGACCTCCTCAACCGGTTGACTGCTCCCGGCTTCATCCATCTTCCTCTACTTCTTGGAGACCACCTTCACTCGGACAGGGTCAAAGGGGTCGTTCATAGCCATCTCTAAGTCAGTATGGTCCTCAGGCACTCCAACTCACCTTCACCTGAAGATAGGGGCCCTTCCTGTGACCCTGGTAAAATTCCTTCCACTCAGAGATGATTTGCTCCCCCACATTCATGATAATGCCTTGCATGGCACAAGCAATCACTAGAGCCCAAGCATAGGTCACGTTGGTCTTGTTACCCGATGGACGGATCCTCTGAGACACCAAGTTGAGCCACATCCTAGCCTCCACAGAAAGGTAAGTACTGGTGACGCCTTCGGGGTTGACCCAGTAGACCTTATCCCTGCACGTCTCATCCACCAGATTGTCCCTCAACCAAGTCATGTCCCAGATCCGTAACTTAGCCTCGTAGGCCTCATTGGAGACTTGAGGCACTCCAAGCACCCCATTGATAGTCTGAGCATCCACAGGGACTTCCACTCCTCGGATACGGATAGTGAGGTTGGGCTCATCCCAACGGACTGTAGGGAGAATGGCATAGAACTCTCGCACCCAGCCTGTCCGTGCGGAAGGAGGAGCTACCAATAAGGAAATCCCAACCCAACTCTCAAATCTTGCAGTGGAAGGTGACTATTTTTCCATCCACCCCTGTCATCTTGCAACCTCTCTCGTAACAAATGCCCAGTCTCCAGTAGTCCATGAACCTCTCCCAACTAGCTTCATCGGGAAAATGGTCATAATCGTACACGGGAAATTGTCCTCCTCCAGCCATTGGAAGTATAACCTGTAATGTAGCAAGGAAAACAAGATTAGAACTCGATAAGGCATAAGGGATTTCAAAAAAGGGGGGAAAAAAATTCTAAGTATCAGCTTGGGAAGCTACTAGTTCGCGGCCTTCCGCTATAGCGCACGATCGTGCACCATAGCGGAAAAATATCCGTTGTAGCGGAACCGCTATAGCGGAGCCCAACCGCTATAGCACTATTCATCATCCCTGAAGCTTCAAGGGTGCAACAATGGCGCCCCTTGGTCCAAAATTCTATTTTTGACATCGCAAGTTCAGATCTACCTACCCAAAGACCCCCATTACTGTTTTCTACGAAAATTTGGGCATTATAACCCCTACAAATCGTCCAAATCACAACTCTTGTTCAAGAACAACCCTTCACATTCCACCCATTTTTCGCCAATAATAGCGTAATCTGTACGCCGAGAACACCTTGGGAGAATTGTAAATGTAAGGGGAGCATCTATGCTTCGAAAATTCAACAAAATCCAACCAAAGGTTCAAGTTCAAAAACCCACTTAGAATATACTACAAGTTCCTAGTTTTCTACCATATTCATGAGCAAAATCGTGCAAGGAAGTAAGGAAACAAGTAGAAATGAGTCTTACCCAAAACTTTCAACGTCGGAAGTGGGGTGATCGGGAGAGAAAAAGGTATATTCGAAGGGAATATGGGGAGAATGACTGGTGAAATCCATTTTTCCCCTATTTCAAAACTACTACCAACCGCTATAGTGGTTGGGAAACCACTGTAGCGGAAGCGCTATGGCAGAATAAAATCCGCTATAGTGGATGAAAATCTGATTCGGGAAGGGAAAAGTTCTCCTGGATATTTCAAATTCATTTGCTCCAACATTATCCGAGACCCCAGATTTTTCTTAGGTACTCGGGAAAGTCACGTGTAATTTTCTTGAAGGAAATTTTCTTCGAGGGAGCGGGATCATCTAATTTCCTTCAAAGCAATGCGACTAATCAAGGAAAGGCTGTTAATTAGCGTAGGTGCGTAAGTTACACGGTCGATTGGGGCGGTAAAAGTCCTGGGCTAGTCTCCCTCATCTCGTCATTATTTCGGGATCATTCGGGGATGAACGATGGGTAAATTGGTATTTGTTGTAACGACCGGACCTATCGTTACTTTAAGAATCACGAAGTCGAATTATTTGGGGAACTAATTTCAAGTACGTTTGTTTAAGTAGGGTGACGTAGTGGAAAATTTCTGATTTTAGAAATAATTCTGGCTAATGTCACCCCGCTATAACAGTAATTATTCCGCTATAGCGGGACCTCCATAGCGGATGGTTAACCGCCATAGCGGAGTGACAGGAGGCAGAAGCCTCAGGACGGGATTTAATAAAAGATGCTCTCCTCCTCAATTGGAAGACATACGAGGGTTCCTCCAAAAACCCTCCCAAGCTGCTCTAAGGATAGGGAATCATGAGGAGGAGGGGTCATGGCTGGAGGGATACGGAACAGTGGATTCCAGGACCATCGTTCAGCTGGGAACGCCTTCACGGAGCCATAAATGCACGATTGCAGTTGCTTGGCATCCAGATAGGCTAGATTTTCATGAGTAGTTAGACCTTTTTACATTTTGTATTATCGTATAGCAGAATGGAGATTTCACATTTTAGGCCTCCGGGCATGGAGTCTGGTGGATTTGGTATTAGTTATGAGTGAGCTAAGGATTGGTTGGATTGAACTGTGAATTGATTGTAGTTATTTTGGGATGTTTATGTTGTCGTGGCATGCTAAAATGATAGCATTCAGGGACTGGGATATTGGGAAGGTTCGGGGAACCAGGAATTTGCAAGGACAACTAAAAGGGTATGAAAGTGGAAAACTCCTAGGTGAGGTTTCGGGAATGCGGAAGGCATTATAAGTAGTCGTTGTTTTGCTAAGGGATTAGGGGTGGTAACTCGTGTTGTTATTATCTATGTAAGTTCTGAAATCAATAGGGTTGTTAAATTATGCTAAAAAGGGGAACCGTTCTTTATATGTAAATAAAGGGTGAGTGTGTTTAGCCTTTGGATGGAGGTCGAGATTAAGTTATATACCCGAGAGAGAGGGTAGCTGATGGCTTACGATTCCTGTGAATATTGTATATTTTGTACTCTTATCTAAGTGTTTGTATGAATTGCATGGCTTAGAGGAATTGTGTAGAATGTCTAAGGGTATTGAATACTAACGGTTGGCTCGGGTACCATGCCTGGTACGGGTTTATTTTACTGCATCATTTCATTGATATTGTTGCATTGCATTGACTGTTATTGGTTCCGTGAGTGGACCAGGCTATTTTATTGAATTGTGATATTGGTTGGTGGTCCTTGAGTGACCGGGAATCCTGTTATATCTGTGAGTTGATTTTGGATTAGGCCGGGTTGTCTGTTTAACACTTAGGTGTTGTTAGAGGGGATCTTAGGGTGGGTCCGGGATATACGACAAGGGTTGTTATTGTTTATGTTGTTGATTTTTTATCATAGTTATAAAGTTGTCTTACATGTGGTTGATAAACTAGGGGAATGGCTGGGAGTCTTACATGGTGTGACTAGCGGGTGAGATCCTGGGAGGAATTGTCTAGGGACCTGGGGCGAGTCCGGGTAATTATGTGTAGTGCCCTGGGTGTAGTGGGTCTGGAATGACAGGGTCGAGGCTGTTCTAGATGCATAGTAATGGGAGTTGACTAGGTTAATGGTGAGGCAGTCAGATTTTGATTTAGCAGTTGGTCTAAGGTTAGAGCGACTTGGGAAGTCTAAGGTTGTGTGACTCGGGAAGTGTAAGGTTATGTGACTTGGGAAGTCTAAGGTTAGTGTGACTTGGGAAGTCTAAGCTTAGAATGAATCGGAAGACCTGAGAGAGAGAGAGTCGGCAGTGGAAGGAATAGAGAGGGTTGAGGTAAGGGGTATGAGTAGACGATCGGTTGAGATTGGGTCGGGTAAGGGAAAGCGATGAAGGATTGAGTTATATTGTTTATTTTTATGTTTCTCCCTATTCTTATTATATGATGGTAGGAGTTGATTCGGGTCGACCGATGAGGTCTACCAGTACGTGTGGTTTTACTGACTCTACTCTTGCTATAGCATTTTGGTATAGTCTGGTTGCAGGGCTAGTGATGTTTCATATGTACATGGCAATGGTAATCTGCAGCAGCTTCTGTCCTTCCTCCATGATGGAAGTTGTGTCTCATTGACTTTTCCTCCTTGTATAAATCTTGTAGTAGCTCTTGCACCTGTTTAGACTAGGTCCTAGGGAGGGTAATTTATATTTTAGAACTGTTTTTTTCTGTTTTCCAATGTTGTAATAACAAGGTTTTCATAATAAAAGGAAGGTTATTTTGCTACTTTCTATTTTCCGCAGGTCACCTGTTGGATAGGTGGTGAGGGTTTGTCTATCTAGATGGTTGGAGTAGGTGTCCGCATGGCCCAGTGGGTTGGGTCGTGACAGCAAGATATGCGTCAGTACTATAGGATGTACTGAGTATGTGACATATGCAAAATCGTAAGTAAACATGCTAGATATGCTATAAAACTGATTTCATGCTATAACCATAAAACTGTAATGTAAATGACTCACTGCAATATCATAAGCTGAATACATAATCATAAGTAGTAAGTCTGAAATCTATGCAAGAGTCAAATAAATTTTAACAACATGAAACTGTGTCTTTGGGAGGTTCTCTAACCGATGTAGACCATGTGAGCTACATGAAATCCGATGTATCCGCCCCATCGGGGAGACCCAATATACCTTGCCAAGGAATAAAGGCATAACAAGTGTGATCACGGTGTATGATGCCCACTGAGGGGACTTAAAGAACCTACGATGGCACGTAGTTCTGGGATATACAAAGGGGTACGCTAAACCCAATCCAACTCGGTGCTCAATACTACTCCCAAAACATACTTATAGCTTAATTTATACTTGTGACATATCTAATGTCGAATCTGTTTGAAAAGCATAAGGGTATATCTAATACCATGTAATTCACATAGCTTAGGTAGACATATCAAGATGCCCGACCTCTTCATAAAACATAGGGACATATCTAATGTCATGCAATTCATGCTTTCAAATCCTTAAAAACTTAGCATAGCTATAATTCAAAACATACTTTTCTTTCTAAATTCATAACTTGAAGAATTAGGCATGCACTTTCATAATAACATAAGGCCATGTTATCTAAACATGTCAATGTTCACTTGAAATCATGCAATTCAATGGAATCATACTAGAAATCATCTTTAATGCATGGGCTTTTGAAATCAATTAAGGGACTTCAAATAAATCATAGGTAAGTAATGAGAAACCATTAATTGAAGCTTTAAAAATGAACCCATATGTTTTTCCCAATTTGGGTAAGAACCCTAATTTCATAAATTCATAAATCAAAGTAAAAATCATGGGTTTTGGGCATAAGGGTGAAGGGAATCCCTTATTGAATACCCATATACCTTATTAGAACTTTCTTGATCTAAGATGAAAAGAAATGGAGGCTTGGACTTAGAGCTTGAGACTTGGAGCTTGAAGGAGTTCTTTCTTCTTTTGGAATAAAATTCTTAGAATGAGAAGAGTTTAGGCTATTAGGGAATAAAACCCTACTAAAAATGGTCAAAACGACCTCACTTAGGAGTTAAAAGGGTGGGTAATTATAGAGATACCCTTGGGGTTTAATTAGAGAAAAGCTGATAAAAATCTCGGCATCAGGTTCCACAGGTCTTTTCCATGAACTGTAGAAGTTTTCACGATTCATGGGTTGGACTCGTGGTTCCTGGGCCCAAAATTCAAGCGGTGGATCAGATTTTACGATTTGATAGGATTACTCGTGGAAACTTCCACGAGTCGTAGAACCCTCTCGTGGTTTCTGGGGAATTGACTGCCCTCAGTCTGAGTTCCATGAATGGTTTCCATGACCTGTGAAACTAATCACGACCCGTAGACTCCACTCGTGGTTCTCAAACCATAGGTGGGAGCTACAGAACTGGTTTCACGAGTCACTTCCATGACTCGTGGTTCTATCCATGACTCATGGACTTGACTCGTGATTCCTGGGAGTTTCAAAATTTTCAGAGTCTCTAACTTAAAAAGCTGAATAAAATTCTGAGGTGTTACAATATCTCCCCATTGGGATCATTCGTCCTCGAATGAAGACTAAGCAAGGAAAACTGGAGAGAAAACAACCTAACCAAACAGCAAAGCATAAACTCAAGGACAAACATGAAAACTGAGCTTTTCAACTTAAAACATGATTGAACTAACTTCGGAAAACATGAATGCATGCTAGGATCATGAGGGAAACTGATGGACTATAATCGGAGGGACATACTAAGAAGGAAACAAATACCTCAAGCTGAAATGGAGTTGGACGGAAAGAGATGAGGGTACTTGTCTATCATGGTTGCTTCTGCTTCAAAAGTAGCTCCCTCAACTAGTTGATTCCTCCAAAGGACCTTCACCGAAGTGACTTCTTTGTTTCTCAACCTCCGAATTAGACGATCAAGAATCTCCACGGAACTTCTTCATAAGTAAGGATGTCCTTCACACCCACATCTTCCAAAGGAACAATCAAGATCGGGTCACTAACACACTTCTTCAACAAGGAAACATGGAAAACCGGATGAACCATTTCTAAATCTGATGGCAAATCCAACTCATAAGCAACACTACCAACTCTTCTCAGAATCCAATAAGGACCTACATAGTGGGGACTAAGCTTCCCTTTCTTACCAAATCTCATCACACTCTTCATGGGTGACACTTTCAGAAATACCCAATCATCAACCTCAAACTCCAACTCTCTTCTCCTCACATATGCATATGATTTATGTCGACTCTGAGCGGTCTTCAACCTCTCCCTAATGGTCTGAACTTTTTCCATAGTCTCATGAACTGAATCTAGATCAATCAAAGTTGCCTCACCTACCTCAAGCCAACCAATAGGAGATCTACACCTTCGTCCATAAAGTGCCTCATACGAAGCCATTTGGATGCTAGAATAAAAGTTGTTGTAGGCAAACTCAATTAGAGGTAAATGATCATTCCAATTATCTTTAAAATCAATCACACACGCTCTCAACATATCCTCTAAGATCTGAATAGTACACTCTGTCTGGCCATCTATCTGTGGGTGAAAAGCTATGCTAAGCTTGACCTGAGTACCAAGACCTTTCTGAAACGACCTCAAAAACTGGGATGTAAACTGAGTACCCCTATCTGAAATGATAGACAATGGAACACCATGCAATCGTACTATCTCCCAAATATAGAGTCTGGCATAATCCTCTACTGAATCTATAGTCTTAACAGCTTAAAAGTGAGATGAATTAGTCATCCAATTGACAATCACCCAAATAGAATCATGTTGCCTTTGAGTACGAGGAACCAGTAATTAAATCCATATTGATCGCTTCCCATTTCCAAGTAGGAAGATCAATATCCTGAATCATACCACCTGGTTGTTGATGCTCTACCTTCACTTGTTGACAGTTGGGACACTTAGCCACAAAATCTGCTATGTCCCTCTTCATTCCATTCCACCAATAGACTTCCTGTAGGTCATGGTACATATTGGTGGAACTGGGGTGAATAGAATACCTGGAGCTATGAGCCTCTTTCAAAATCCATTGTCTCAACCCATCTATGTCAGGAACACATAATCGACCTTGATATCGAAGCACACCATCTTCCCCTTGGGAGAAAATCTCTACCCTTTGTTGATGGACTGCACCCTTCAACTGGTGCAAAATAGGATCACTGTATTGCTTTTTTTTCACTTCAGCTACCAAGGAAGATTCGAAACCATTCTGAACAATAACACCACCTTCTGTCGAATACATAAGGTGAACTACTAATCAAGCAAGTCGATAAACATCCTTGGCCAATTCTCTCTTTCCGCCCTCAACCAAAGACACATTACCCATAGACAACCTACTAAGTGCATCCGCCACGACATTGGCCTTACCCGGATGGTAAATCACACTCATATCATAATCCTTAAGAAGCTCAAGGCATCTCCTTTGATGAAGATTCAATTCTTTTTGAGTGAACACATACTAAAGGCTCTTATGATCGGTAGAAACATCCATGTGAATCCCATACAAGTAGTGTCTCCAAATCTTCAAATCAAAATCCACAGCCGCTAACTCAAGATCATGAGTAGGGTAGTTCTTCTCATGAATCTTAAGATGTCTAGAAGCATAAGCAATCACCTTGCCACATTGCATCAAAACACAACCCAAACCAATCCTAGAAGCATCACAATATACCACAAAGTTATCTAGGCCCTCGGGTAGAGCCAACAATGGAGTTGTGGTCAACCTAGTCTTCAATTCCTGAAAGTTTTTCTCACATAGATTAGACCACTGAAATTAAACCTTCTTCTGAGTCAACCGAGCCAATGGGGCAGCAATGGAAGAAAACACTTCCACAAATCTCCTGTAGTAACCAGCCAAACCTAAAAATCTTGTAATGTTAGATGGTGAAGTGGGTCTAGGCCAGTTCTTTACTGCCTCAATCTTTTGAGAATCAATCTGAATACCATATCTAATCACAATATGACCCAGAAAAGCAACAATTTGCATCCAAAACTCACATTTGCTAAACTTAGCAAATAACTATCGATCCTTGAGAGTTTACAACACAACTCTCAAATGATCTGCATACTCCTCCTCACTCCGAGAATAGATAAGAATATTATCAATGAAAACAATCACAAACATATCCAAATATTATTTGAACACGCGGTTCATTAAATCCATAAAGGCTATAGGAGCATTCGTTAATCCAAAAGACATAACCACAAATTCATAATGACCATACTGAGTTCTGTAGGCTGTCTTTGAAATTTCACACTCTCTAACAAGAAGGTGATGATAACCAAATCTAAGGTCGATCTTGGAGAAGAAATTGGCACCCTGAAGCTGATCAAATAAATCATCAATCCTAGGAATGGGATACTTATTCTTGATTATGATCTTGTTCAACCGACATTAGTCGATATACATTCTAAGGGAACCATCTTTCTTTCGCACGAATAGAACTGGAGCACGCCATGGAGAGATGCTGGGTCAAATAAAGCCCTTATCAAGGAGGTCTTTAAACTGATCTTTCAATTCCTTAAGTTCTGCTGGAGCCATTCTATAGGGAGGAATAGAGATATGTGTATCTGGAAGAAGATCTATTCCAAAGTCGATCTCCCGCTCGGAGGGACTCCAGGCAAATCCTCGGGAAACACTTTTGGAAACTCACTCACAATAGGAATTGACTGGAGAGGTGGGGTTTCAAACTCCGTGTCCATAACCCGAACTATATGATACACATAACATTTAGAAATTATCTCCCTATCTTTAAGATAAGATATAAAATGACCCTTCGAGGATGGAGGACTACCTTGCCACTCTAAGACAGGTTCATTCGGAAACTTGAAACTAACAACTCGAGTACGACAGTCGACCGAGGCATAACACTCATACAACTAATCCATACCAAGAATAACATCAAAATCAGTCATCTCAAACTCTACTAGATCCGCTGAAGTGAATCTATGAAGGACTGAGATAGGGAAGTTTCGGTAGATTCTTCTAGCTAGGACTGGCTCAACAACAGGAGTAGAAACATAAAAGGGCTCTAAGAGATGATCAGGACTAATCACAAACTTGCAAGCCATATAAGGGTTCACAAAAAATAAGGAGGCACCAAGGTCCAATAAAGCATACACATTGAGAGAGAAGACTTTAACATACCAGTAACAACTTCCGGTCAACTCTCCTGGTCCTGGTGAGAGGACATGGCATAAATGTGGTTCTGGCGCTGACCACCAAAACTAGAAGGAGTGCCCTGTTAGGCCGGGGTGACTTCTACCACACTTGGTGAAAGAAGGATAAGGAGTCCCCTTTGCAACACTACCCTGCGAATAGGAACCAGATCCTCTACCAATCTGATCATGATGAGGCCTGGGGGACTGGGTAGGAACACTAGCTGAATAATGAATGGGCCTTGATGATTTTTTCTGAAATAAAGAGCGATGTCCACCTTCGGACTTCTGATGGCCAAAACCCAAACTCTCCGATCTAGCCCTCTTATTCTCCATTTCCATCTCCCTCAACTTGTCTCCCTCAATCTGATGGGCATGAGTCATAAGTCAAGAAATATCCATGTCACCCAAAAGCATCACAGACCTACATTTCTTCTTTACCAAATCTGACACTTCGTAAACATACTTACTCATCTCATCCCACGGGTCAGCCACCATGGAAGGAGCATACCTAGAAAGTTGGGTGAACTTCAATCTGCACTCCTGAATTGACATAGAACCTTGCCTCAAATTCATAAACTATTTGACCTTAGCTTGCCTCAACTCTCTCGGGAAGAAACGGTCAAGAAAAGACCTCTCAAAGCATTCTTGAATCATAGGGACCACATCCCTAGCCCTAGCATCTTTCCATTGAGTGAACCAAATATGAGCCACGTCCTTGAGTTAATAGGAATCTAGCTCAATGCCATCAACACCACCCACTTGCATCACACCAAGGATCTTTTTTTACCTCATCTAAGAAATTTTGTGGATCCTCACCAACTTTTGAACCCTAGAATTTAGGTGGGTTCATGTGAATGAAATCTCAAACTCGGGCCTCTATTCAACCTTGAGAGTGGACGGGGATAGGAGCCTGCACGGCCATAGTCTGAGCTAGCATATGAATGGCATTTCTGAACTTCACATTTGTGACCTCGGGGTCTGGAATCGGAGGGTCAACATTTCGAGCGGCTTGGCGAGGCATGGCACGTCAAGGAGGCATAATCTGAAATGCATAACAAACGGATTAGAGGGTAATAAAAATAAAATCTAGCGTACGATATGGATCATGAAAGAAGTGAAGTTTTTCCTAAGACACCTCATCGCTTCTCTCTCATAAGTGTGGCATGCTTCACACACATGAAAGAGACTCTACTCGATGCGGCTTTCACACACCCTAGGACTCTTGAACTTGATGCTCTGATATGAAGTTTGTCATGTCTTGAGGCTACCCCTTAGGTATAACACTGGACCCGGGACCATAAGTTCCCCAAGTTAACCCCTTAACTAAAGCATGACTTAAACAAACATATATAAACTTAACGGAAACACAAAATTGAAGAGATAAATAGACTGAGTAATCAACAGCTCAAAACATAACATAACATAATTTGAAATCCAAATACAGAATCTCTACTATGTCTGAAAGCCTCTAAACTGAATAATGAGTTGCTGGGACAGGACCCCAGCTAACTCCTAGTACTAAGCAAAAACCATAAAGATAGACAATTGATACTAGTCCTCGAAGTATGAGGACCCACCACTCGAAGCTGGGACACCTGTTGATAACGCTCAAACTACACCTCAAATTAATGAAGCGTAAGCGATCGTTGTCAAGTAAAGAACCCAAACAGAGGTTGGGGTCGAATCCCACAGAGAATAAGGTGAAGAGTAAGACTTTAGTGAAGTAGATGACTAGTGATCAATTGTTTCCGATAAATAAAAAGGGGGGGGGGGGTTTGTGAACAAATCGTAAACAAAAGCAACAATAATGTAAGCGAATAATCAATAGGAGAGAATGAACTAGGGATGAGTTCACCATGGCGTTGTAACAATGTCGATTCTAGGCTTAACCGGGTTCTTTCTATATGCGTGTCACGATGTGATTGCGTCATTTGTATCGTCTAAACGTCTCTCGACCAAATAAACAAATTTCCTTTTCTATTCTCTCGACCTCGAAAAGATGTGCTTTTTAGCTTTCAATCCTAACATCAAGTAGTTTAATCCAGTTACGGCATTAATCATTAGACGAGAGTTAGTAGTCTCGAATCCTTGTTGTTAATCAAGTTTTCCCGGTTTTAATCTCTTTACTCAAGCAAATTAAACCTAGGCATGTTCTAATGTTTGCAACCACTAGAAAACGTGACATAAAGTATGATTAACAACGTGACTACATGTAAATTGAACCCGTCGCTACCCGGAATCTATATCGCTACGTTTAGCCATGGCTCCCACAACCCTAGTTGCGGGAGTTTTAGTTACTCATGCTCGATAAATAAGAGAAAATAGTTGTATTCATAATAAAAGGAAGAAAAGTCTTACAATGTAATGAAAACAATCAATCTTCCAATATCCAAGAACAAGAACACCAAGAACTCACGAATGAATCAAGACACGAATTCAAGACAATGAACCGTGTTGTTTCGCTCAAAAACCAACCAAAAACGTGTTTAAACTAATGGGGGAATAATCAATAACATAAACCTAACATAGGGTATTTATAGGAGCCAAAGAAACCAAATCCAAAACGGGCTAGGAATTCCCAAAACGCGGGTCGCCGCCTGAAGCTACTGCCTAAGCGTGACGGCCAGGCTTGACGGACCGTCAGGGCAGTGACGGACCGTCGCCTGGGCCGTCACTGCTTGGCAGCAACACTGCCTCAAGTTGACGGTCCCAGTGACGGACCGTCACACTTGTGACGGGCCGTCACTCAGGCCGTCACTCTTAGGCAGAATGTTGTTTTTCGCGTATTTTCTTCCGTTTCCGTGTTTGTTTCCATTTCCTACAAATACAACATAAAAACATCAAAAACAACAATGGTTGCTTGAAAACGTACGATTGTTCTTAGTAAAAAGGAGTCGAAAGTGACGTAAATTAGCGTCACATCAACACCCTCAACTTAAAACGTTCGCTTGTCCTCAAGCAACCTAACATAAAACAATAATACGACTCAACTAAGAACACGAACTCATGTCTATAGCACTTCATGGTCAATCTAAACTTATTCAATTAAATCAGGCTCCCTCGTAGCACACGTATGTATGAAACACTAACTTGCAAGGATCCAAACATGTCATTCCGATATGATAGAATATTATGCATACACATACGCAGCTATCCTAACAATCAATAGACAATATAGACATCTTGGTGCCCTCACCACAAAGAAATCCCACACACAAGATTTGGGACTAGGTAAGCGCTCACACTCACAACGATTTCAAACAATGCACATGCGATACCATAGGCTTGCCCTTACTATTCTATTTCGGTTCTTCAGAAAGCTACTCAGGATCACTACAGGACTTGTTTAGGCTTGTAATGAGGCTTCGGGTGCAGGTATGATACATTTAGGGGTTAGTGACTAAGCCCTCCTTGGAACCATTTACATCTTATTACCACAGAACTTCACTTTATCCATCCTTATTCACCTTTTTATTTCCTTGATTCTAGATACAGGTGCGATCTCTTTATTGACAATTTTTTTTTTTTTCTTTTTCGATCTTTTTCATCTCTTTTTTTTTTTCTTTCTTTTCTTAGGCACACACCCGAATTTTCATTCTATTCACCACCAATTTTCACTATCCTCTTCTTCTTGTCATTCACCTCTATAGTAGCCACCCTCAACTTAGGCTGATTGCCTGGGTTGAGGTGCACGATGTCCAAGGAAGGACCAGGGTCAAAATAGGGATTCAAAGTTAAATAGGAACGGTGACAGGTTATTGAAAGAACAAGGTCAATTATGGCTCAAACAGGGATCAAAGGGAGTATTTGCATTTGGACGGTCTTATAGGTTAAGTGGACTGCACACAAAAAGGGCCTGTGATCCTTTCCTAAGCAACCAACTTCAAATTTTAACAAAATAGACCGGGCAAGTTCTAGATGCATGCATAGAGTAAGAATTTATAACAAAATAATCTCACACACTCTTGGCACCAAGAAACCATATCACTACCAACTATCAACCAACCGCACGGCTTAAGCATACTCATTCTAATCATAACCACACAATGACATTCAAGGATCCAGACAGTCAATCGTTTCAACATAAGTACAAAACCAGAAAATTTTTATAGGGGCCTCGTTTTTAGTCAAGAAAAACGCCATGCTCATCACTATAGACACTAAAAAACAAATTTAAAATAACAACCTAAACATGCCGGTTCTACTAGATAGCACACCGGAGGGAAAAGAAACACGGCAACAAAAACCCTCGGTGGTGACTTACAGGTTTCCCAACACCCTCAACTTAGACTCATACATTGTCCCCAATGCATATATGCGAAAGCTAAAAACTGTGAGAATAAAGGAATACCTGTGAAGTCGATATGACTTAAATTCCAGAATGATGTTGGAGACCGCCAGGGTCTCCAAAACAAGAGAACTCAATGGAGTGTGGCGTTCCCGCTTCCTCTTTGGGCTCCATTGCTAGTCGCGATAATTTCTTTGCTCTTTCTTTGCAGATTCTTTTGCGGTGTTTTCGTTTCCTCGATTTAATTTTTCCGCCTTCCTCTACATGTTTGTGCTCTCGCACCATACTTCTTACAACAACTAGGTTCTCGACTACACACTTCTCCTCAAGATACACATCCGCAGGGATTTCCTCAATAGCATTGATGACCGCGACCACCCTCATGTCACTTGGTTGCTTCATTACTCTGGACACATCGAACTTGACCATTTCATTGTTCAGCCTGAAGGTCAGTTCGTTTTTCTCCATGTCAACCAAGGCTCTTGCTGTGGCTAGCAATGGTCGTCCCAAGATGATGGGAACTTCGAAATCTACTTCGCAATCCAAGATCACAAAGTCAGCTGGGAAGATAAGCTTGCCAATCTTTACTAGCACATCAGACAATATCCCTACGGGTCGCTTTACCGACCGGTCAGCCATCATCACTCTCATGGACGTTGGTTTAGGAGCTCCCAAACCCAATTTGTTATACACTGCTAGCGGCATCAAATTGATACTAGCACCAAGATCACACATAGCTCTTCCGAAGTTGAGCTTCCCGATAGTACATGGAACAGTGAACGCACCTGGATCATCCTTCTTTTCAACTAACGACCTTGAAGAGATAGCGCTGCAGTGATGGAGGTTGTCTTCCGGTTCAAAACTCACCGACCTCTTCTTTGTAATCAAGTCCTTCATGAACTTGGCATAACCGGGCATTTGTTCCAGCGCTTCTACCAATGGTATGTTTATTGAAATTTGCTTCAGCATGGTCATGAAGTTCAGGAACTTACCATCGTCAGCTTTCTTCTTCAACCGCTGGGGGAAAGGAGGTGGGTGTCGAAACATCATAGTTGGAAGCTTTTCAGCTTCCTTGCGTTTCTCCGCGGGCTTTGGAGTTTCCTCCTCTACTGCCTCTTCATCATCCGCAACATCACCTTGAGTCTGAACTACCGGATGTGATTCCGGTAATATTTTTCCACTTCTTGTGGTGATCGCCATACAGCTAGCGTCATTCCTCGGATGAGTCGTATCACTCGGCAAGGTACCTGTCTTCCTTTGGTTTAAAGATGCCGAGATCTGACCCACTTGCTGCTCCAATTGCTTGATTGCGGTTGAGTGTGACTCCACTACTTGACTCAACGTTGATAATTCCGTCCGCATTGCCTTTACTCCAGAGTCAGTTGATTCCACCTTCAGCAACATCTTCGCCATCATGTTCTCAAGTTTGGACGTCTCAGCCTCGCTGCCAGTTTTATCCCGATTGCCAGGTGGTATATACACCCCACCTCTATCGGTGTTGTTCCTCCAGTTTCCTTGGTCGCGCTCTTTATAGCCACTTTTCTCATAGTGGTTGTCTCGCTGATAGTTCCGACCTTGGTTTCCCTGGCCATTGGCCTAGAAACCCCCCAAGTAATTGGCCTCCTCAGTCTCTATACCTTGGGAACCCACAGTTTGTACCTTCTCTATACTTCCTGACGTCAAGTGCCTTGTCAGGAGATCCAACTGCGTTTTCAGGTGCGCCATGTCTTGGTCGCGCTCCTCCTCTTTCCTACGTTGCTCAGCTGACATACCAACTGTATAGGTGCTAGCTGCAACCTCTGAATCTCGTGTGTGCCAGGCCCTGTTGGTCTTGGTGAGCCTGTCTAAGATAGCTGTGGCGTCGGCAAAAGTGCAACCCATAAACGCTCCACCTGCTGCGTTATCCAATGTCGGCTTGGTAGCCGAATTTAGTGCCCTGTAGAATGTCTGCATCAAGAATTCGTTGTTCAGCTGATGGTTGGGGCACTGTGTCAGCTTCTTCTTAAATCGCAACCAAGTCTCGTGCAGTGCTTCGTGCGGTTGCTGCCTGAAGTTGCTAATCTCGTCCCTCAACTGTATCATCCGAGAGGGAGGAAAGAACCTTTCTAGGAAAGCTCCTCTCAACTCTCCCCACGTTGCGATAGAGTCGGGGGTCAATTCTGTTAACCACAAAGCTGCCTCATCAGACAGAGACAACGGAAACAACCTGAGCCTGATCGCTGTCTGACTCACTCCTGGCAATTCGAAGGATTTGCAGATGCCCACGAAATTCATCAAGTGCTGATTTGCATCGTCACCAGCAGCACCGCGGAACACTCCTCTCAAGTTCAACAGCTGGATCATCGTGCTAGTGATGTTGAACTTGGCTCCGGGTGGTAGCGGTGGAACAATAATGGCGCCCGTAGCGCCAGCTCCATCTAAATCAAGATCCTCATCATTCAGTACCACATCATCCTGCAGACCACCAGCATTCAAATTTTGTTGGGCCTGCAGTTCTGCAGCGATCCTTGTTGCGTCTAATTGTGCGGCCATATTCCGCCTCAATGTTCTCGCAAGTTCGGGGTCGTAAGGTAAAATTTGTTCCCCCGAACCTCGGGTACTTGGCATGCACAACCTGTACCCTGTCCAAAAACAAAAACAACAAACAAAAATAAAAGCAGGAACTTATGACTAAAAGTCAACTAAACACACCAGACTTAATCAAAAACCGTATTCCCCGGCAACGGCGCCACTTTTTGATAACGCTCAAACTACACCTCAAATTAATGAAGCGTAAGCGTTCGTTGTCAAGTAAAGAACCCAAACAAAGGTTGGGGTCGAATCCCACAGAGAATAAGGTGAAGAGTAAGACTTTAGTGAAGTAGATGACTAGTGATCAATTGTTTCCGATAAATAAAAAGGGGGGGGGGGGTTTGTGAACAAATCGTAAACAAAAGCAACAATAATGTAAGCGAATAATCAATAGGAGAGAATGAACTAGGGATGAGTTCACCATGGCGTTGTAACAATGTCGATTCTAGGCTTAACCGGGTTCTTTCTATATGCGTGTCACGATGTGATTGCGTCATTTGTATCGTCTAAACGTCTCTCGACCAAATAAACAAATTTCCTTTTCTATTCTCTCGACCTCGAAAAGATGTGCTTTTTAGCTTTCAATCCTAACATCAAGTAGTTTAATCCAGTTACGGCATTAATCATTAGACGAGAGTTAGTAGTCTCGAATCCTTGTTGTTAATCAAGTTTCCCGGTTTTAATCTCTTTACTCAAGCAAATTAAACCTAGGCATGTTCTAATGTTTGCAACCACTAGAAAACGTGACATAAAGTATGATTAACAACGTGACTACATGTAAATTGAACCCAACGCTACCCGGAATCTATATCGCTACGTTTGCCATGGCTCCCACAACCCTAGTTGCGGGAGTTTTAGTTACTCATGCTCGATAAATAAGAGAAAATAGTTGTATTCATAATAAAAGGAAGAAAAGTCTTACAATGTAATGAAAACAATCAATCTTCCAATATCCAAGAACAAGAACACCAAGAACTCACGAACGAATCAAGACACGAATTCAAGACAATGAACCGTGTTGTTTCGCTCAAAAACCAACCAAAAACGTGTTTAAACTAATGGGGGAATAATCAATAACATAAACCTAACATAGGGTATTTATAGGAGCCAAAGAAACCAAATCCAAAACGGGCTAGGAATCCCCAAAACGCGGGTCGCCGCCTGAAGCTACTGCCTAAGCGTGACGGCCAGGCTTGACGGACCGTCAGGGCAGTGACGGACCGTCGCCTGGGCCGTCACTGCTTGGCAGCAACACTGCCTCAAGTTGACGGTCCCAGTGACGGACCGTCACACTTGTGACGGGCCGTCACTCAGGCCGTCACTCTTAGGCAGAATGTTGTTTTTCGCGTATTTTCTTCCGTTTCCGTGTTTGTTTCCATTTCCTACAAATACAACATAAAAACATCAAAAACAACAATGGTTGCTTGAAAACGTACGATTGTTCTTAGTAAAAAGGAGTCGAAAGTGACGTAAATTAGCGTCACATCACCTGTTAAACTCTAGCCACGAATCTAAGGACCCAAACCTAAATCTGCATCATCAAGAGGATGTTGTGCAATATATGTGTCAGTACTATAGGATGTACTGAGTATGTGAGATATGCAAAATCTGAACTAAACATGCTAGATATGCTATAAAACTGATTTCATTCTATAACCACAAAACTGAAATGTAAATGACTCAATGCAAAATCATAACCTGAAAACATAATCATAAGTAGAAGTCTGAAATCTGAGCAAGATTCAAATACATTATAAAAACATGAAACTATTTCTGTGGGAGGTTCTCTAACTGACATAGACCATGTGAGCTATATGGAATCTGATGTATCCACCCTATCGAGAGGACCCAATATAACTTGTCAGGGTATAAAGGCATAACTTGTGTGATCACGGTGTCTGATGCCTACTGAGAGGACTTAAAAAACCTATGGTGGCACGTAGTTCTAGGATATACAAAGGGGTACGCTAAACCCAATCCAACTTAGTGCTCAATACTACTCCCAAAACATACTTATAGCTCAATTTATACTTGTGACATATCTAATGTTGAATCTGTTTGAAAAGCATAAGGGTATATCTAATACCATGCAATTCACATAGCTTAGGTAGACATATTTAGATGTCCGACCTCTTCATAAAATATAGGGACATACCTAATGTCAGGCAATTCATGCTTTCAAATCCTTAAAAACTTAGTATAGCCATAATTCAAAACATACTTTTCTTTCTAAATTCATAACTTGAAAAATTAGGCATGCACTTTCATAAATATGTAGGCTATGTTATCTAAACATGCCAATTTTAAATTGAAATCATGCAATTCAATCAAATTCTAGCTAGAAATCATCTTTAATGCATGGGCATTTGAAATCAATTAAGGGACTTCAAATAAATCATAGGCAAGTAATGAGAAACCATGAATTGAAGCTTTAAAACTGAACCCATAGGTTTTCTCCAATTTGGGTAAGAACCTTAATTTCATAAATTCATAAATCAAAGTAAAAATCATGGGCTTTGGGAATAAGGGTGAAGGGAATACCTTATTTAATACCCACATACCTTATTGGAGCTTGCTTGATCTAAGATGAAAAGAAATGGAAGCTTTAACTTGGAGCTTGAGACTTGGAGCTTGAAGGAGTTCTTTCTTCTTTTGGAATAGAATTGCTTAAAATGAGAAGAGTTTAGGCTATTAAGGAATAAAACCCTACTAAAAATGGTCAAAACGACCTCACTTAGGAGTTAAAAGGGTGGGTAATTATAGAAATACCCTTGGGGTTTAATTAGAGAAAAGCTTATAAAAATCTCGGCTTCAGGTTCCACGGACCATAGAAGTTTCCATGGTTCGTGGGTTGGGCTCGTGGTTCCTGAGCTCAAAAGTCAAGTTGTGGATCAGATTCTACAGTTTAATAGGATGATTCGTGAAAACTTCCACGAGTTGTAGAACCCTCTCGTGGTTTATGGGGAATTGACTACCCTCAGTCTGTGTTCTACAGATGGTTTCCATGACCCGTGGAACTAATCACGACCCATAGACTTCACTCGTGGTTCTCAGACCAGAGGTGGGAGCTGCAGAACTGGTTTCACGAGTCACTTGCACGACTCGTGGTTCTATCCATGACTCGTGGACTTGACTCTTGATTCCTGGAAGTTTCAAAATTTTCAGAGTCTCTAACTTAAAAAGCTTAATCGAATTCCGGGGTTTTACAGTTACGGTCTTCCTTACCTTAGACTTTGTGTATATAGGCTATAACTATATTAATTAGCATCCTTGGGTTGGTTATTCTAGGTTGGCACCCCAGACCTTGTCCATCTCTTATGTCCGTATTATTTCTTACGCTAGTTGTAGTATTCAATATAGTGTTGTAGTATTACCTTTATAGACTCGTGTGGCCTTTGTATATTCCTTTGGACCATAGATAGTGGAATATTTAGTAATGTCCATGAGTCACAAACATCAAGATGTTATGTTAGGCTGGATATCTATGTTGTAGAGCTGATTGTGCTTGTGCAGGACCGATAGGTTGATTGTGAACCATTGGTATATTGTTTATTTGCGATCATATCATTCATTTAAAGGATTTTCTACATTATTTTACTACTACTTTGGTTACAGGCCTACTATAACCAGTTTTCTAAACTCAGCATGGCCCGAGGGCCTTTTTTCAATACAAATAATTATAAAAGGGATTTGGAACAGATTTTATGGATCTTCTTGGAGTAAAAGAGTTAAAATGATGATTTTGTCACTGGTTTTCACACTTATACTAGACTCAGCTAAGCCGTAGTGCTAGACATATTTTACTACTGATTTGAGATGATACTAGACTCAATCCATCCGAGTGCTAGACTTGTTTTACTTCGGATTTAGACTTGGTTATGCTCGGGAACCCTTATTGGGTTTTTGAGACTTGATTCACTGATTTAGACCCGGATACACTCTGAGCAGTTATACTTTGAGACTTCATATTTTAGTATGTGGTCACGAACCTCCATGGACCGTGCTGATCTGGACCAGAGGCTATATGTTGCATGTGCTGGAGGAGGGGTATATAGTGGAGTTAAGGTAATATGGGCGCATCCTTCCATGGATCCTACCTACTGGGCCTATAGGCGTCAGAAGAGGTACATACAGGGTTACTATCACACCGATTATATCATATCATATCACATCATGCATAATGTATTTGGATCCACCCTTGTTTGTTGTTTGCTCAGTGTACGCTCTGGTAGTATAGGATGCCAGAGGGTTTGTTTTCACTTGTATGTGTTCCTCGAGTGTATGGGCTCCCCTTGGGACTATAGGTAGATTATATTACTGCTATCTTATTGTAGTACTTGTTAGAGGCTCTGGACTATTGGTAGATTAGTGGATTCTATCTTGTTGTGGTTGTGATTATATGGACTATGATCATTGATGGGTTAGCGGGTTCTATCTCATTGTGGCACTGATTAGTGGCCTTCCGGTTAATTGTGGTGTAGCTTGTTCTATCCTAGGGTTGTACTTGTGAGATTTCTTCTAATTATTCTTATCTTTAGAGTGGTGTTATTAGCATGACTTCATTAATAGTATTGTTTCAAGCATGATTTTGTCTGCTTGTCATTTCTTCTTTCTCTTTTATTGAGGTTATCGGTATACCGCCCTTCTTCTTAAACCCTCTCTTTATATATATTGTTATTGCAAGTACCCCATGTGCATTTTCCTTTTCTTCACCTCCGTTATGTGATATATACATATATCCCTTGTGGCTAGCTTAGTTTGGTTGTTTTATCCTTGTATTCTATCTTTGCTAGCTTCCATGTACTATTCTCTGTTTGCTTCTATGACTATCTTCTTTTATTCTGCTATTTACTGCTTTTATATCTTATATGCGCTCAGTCGGCCTATGATACCTACTGGGAACCCATTGCTTTTCAATTGGTGCTCATACTACACTTTTGTATCTTTCTGGTGCAGATCCTAGTGTGAGCTTTCACCGTTGATCGCATGGATTCTCGTGCAACTTTAGATATTCGAGACTAGGGTGAGCTCTTGATGAATGGGGCTTGACCATATCTTATCTTTTTTCTTTGCTACTCTTTATTTATTCAAAGACAGTTGTATATTCTATTTTGTTATCTCTAGTACTTTGTATTCTATTAGAGGCTCATGTACTATCGATACCAGGTCATGGGTTGGTGTAGTTTCTTTATATGTATATTTAGGTCATTTTTCTTTCCGCATTATTCTATTTTATCTGCTTCCGCTTATTTCTGCTTAGTATGCGTGTTCACTTAGGTAGTAGCCCATTACTAATCATTCCAAGCTACAGGAATTGGTTCGCCTATTAGGGGGTTATAGGTGCCATCATGACCTGAGAAATCACGTCATGACAACTTGGTATCAGAGCTCTAGGTTCACCGGTGTCATTGGTACAAGAGCAAGTGTCTAAGTAGAGTCTCGTGGATTAGTATGATGACGTCCATATCCTATCTGCGGAGGCTACAGGGCACTATTAGGAAAAGTTCCCTATTCTTGGCTCCTTATCATGCGTTCTTGACTCTATCGACTTCTAAACTTCATTGATCCATTCCTTCTCAAATGCCTAGGATGAGTATGACAGCGGGTGGCAATGAGGCTTTTGTGCCTGTTACTTCAGTGTTTCCTCCAACGCCAGAATTTCAGAGTGAGAGTATACTGCATCAATTAGGGTGTTTGGGGCCAGCCCAGCCTCTAGTAGGATATATGGCTATCCCAGTTCTTCAGGATACCGTGGCTAGGACTCCGAGTCTTCCAGAGGGTGTATTAGTATCACATGTAGGGGCAGTACCCAGTTCATCGAGTGGTGCTTCGGTTAGGTTTGAGGTTCCAGGTCTTCAGTAGGGTTGTATGTCGGTATTGGAGTATGAGGCAAGATTTCATGAGGTGGTTAGGTGCACTGCTAGGACTGTGCCTACAGAGTTTGAGAGAGTCCAGGGTTTTGTTGGAGGATTGATTTCACCGCTCCATTTGGCAACAAAGCACTTGGTGACAGTTGGGACTACCTTTCTTCAGGTGGTTGATCATGCTTGGGCCATTGAGGGGTAATGTTACGAGGCATATCGGGGTAGTGGTAAGAGTCATTGTTGTCAGGGTAGTTTCTGTGGTTCTTAGTCTCGAGGTAGGGGATTTTCTGGTAGAGATCAGTTTCATTGCTTTTTGTCTAGAAGACTAGTTTCGGTGGCTTCAGAGGGTTCAAAGGGTGGTTGTATAGAGCATGTTGAGCAGAGAAAACATGGTATAGGTCAGGTTTCCTGAGGTTTGCATTCAAGGTGTGTAGGTTGTGGTGTCCAGTCAGTCTTAGCGATATCTTCTCAACAGGCTTCATCTAGTAGAGGTTGTTTCTAGTGCGGTGAGTGTGGGCACTTTGCTAGGGATTTCCCCATTATCGCACCTTCCAGTCAGCAGGGTCAGCAGGTTTTATCTCCTAGGGCTCTAGTACCACTGTCTAGAGGCATTGTGCAGGGTAGTAGGGGTGGTCACTAGGCAGTGAGAGGTAGTATACAGGGTTGTAGGGGTGGCCCCTAGATGGTTAGAGGTGGCTTTTAGCCAGGTGGTTCGGGTACCTGTCCAGAGTCGACAGGAACTGTGCGTTAGAGCAGGGCTTCATTAGGTTGTTATGATTTTGGAGTGATTGGTCACTTTTCTAAAGAGTGTCCCTGACGAGGAATGATTAAGCCTTCAGCACCGACTACTCAATCCAGTGATAGACCCTGATAGTCCAATGCCCCTCTTCGTAAGCCAGAGGTGGAGGTTCAAGATATTGTTGCTTCAGGTGCGGCTTTTGCTACCATCAGCTAGTGCGGGTATTGTTTGGTTTTTGGATCTACCATTTTCCGTGTATATGAATATATGCTTAACTATTTCTTGTTTGATTGTTTTACTATTTGAGTTTGTCTTATTTATGCGCGTGATTTTCTCAGTAAATTGATTCTTTTTAGTAGTGGATGGGGTGTGTTGTCTTTGGTAGGTGACTACCCGGGGTTATGACTCATGGGTAGGTCTTGTTAGCTTTACTTCTGGTTTTCGCTGTGGTTTTAGGGTTGGTATGAATATCTCTTTTTCTAGTGGTCTTGGGTGGTTATTTCCTAGGTCGTTATTTAGCATTTTCTAAAAATCCTTCTGGTTGTATGGTGTTGGATATGCAAGTGGGTACTGGATGGTTTTGTTTTTCTCGAAGGTTAGAGTCGACCTTCTTTAATTGATTGGTTTAGGAAGTTGGCAGGTATATGGGTCATTTTCATGGTTTTCCTCAGTTTCCAGTTTGGTGGAGTTTGTGTTGTAGCATTGTGGTTGAGATGGGCATTCGGCCTATTCTTTTGTTGTCTTATTTAATGTCGGCAGTAAAAGATGTGGGAGCTAAGGGAACATCTCCCAGGTCTTCTAAGAAAGAAATTATAGGGTTCAGTGTATCTTTGGAATGGGTTCTGCTTGGTTTGTGAAGGAAGGGAGATGACTCCTTGCTTGTATGTATGGATTAAAGGCAGTCGGCTGAGGTGACAATGGAGAGTATGCTTTGGTTTTGTGTATTGATGACTTGTTCTACCGACTACAAAGTGCAGTGGTATTTTCCTTAGATGAATTCTATGTAGGATTCCTTCTAGTAAAGATCGAGGTGGTGGCTATTTCCAGTACTACCTTTGAGGGCTCGTTGCAGTAGCTGTGATTTCCTTGTTATATTTTTTGGATGACCTTGGGCTCAGTAGCATCTTCGGATTGGGCAAATTATATATTCAGAGCCTAATTGTGTAACACCCCAGAACTTGATCCAGCTTTAAACTTGAGAAACTTCAAAATTCTGAACTTTCCAGGAATGACGGGTCCAAACCACGGACCGTGGTTCGAACCATGAGTCATGGAATAGATTCGTGATTTAAGTCTGTCAGAATCAGTCTCTGGTTTGAGAACCACGAGTTTATTTTACGGACCGTAGTTTAGTCTACGGCCCATCCTGTCAACTCGTGGAACTAGCCCTGAGGACTGACTGATTCCCAGGAACCACGAGTCAAGACTACGGACCGTGGTTTGAATTACGGGTCCGTTCTGTTGACTCATGGAACCTGATCAGAGGCCTGCCAAAACCCTTAGAAATGATGAATAGGTTCTACGAATCGTAATCCTTTCTACGAGTCCATCATGTTGACCCGTAGAATGTCTTCTGCAGGTTTGTCGTTGGCCAGGAACCACGAGTGGAAACCACCGGTCGTGGTTCAAACTACGACCCGTAGAACCGACCTGTGATTCCTAAAGCCGACCCCTTTTATCATCTTTTCTTAATTATTTCCCAGGGGTATTTTAGTCATTACCCATTCTTTTAACTCCTAAGTGAGGTCGTTTTGTCCATTCTTAGCATGATTTCTAACCCTATTAGCCTAAGTCCCTTCTCATTACCTCATTCATCTCCCAAAAAGTAAAAGAACTCTCTCAAGCTCAAGGTCTCAAGCTCCAAGTCCAAGTCTCCTAATCTTTTCAATTTCAAGTGGGTTAACTTCAATCAAGGTATGTGGGTATTCAACAATGGGTTCCTTTCACCCTTGTGCCCAAAACCCCAAATTTCAAATTGTGATTTCATGGACTTTCAAAGTAGGGTTCTTACCCAATTCTTATGGGTTTTGCTATAAATTACCTTCTCATGATTTTATTATGAAATTTCTTTAAATTGCATTATTTTTCATGGGTTTTTACATATGATTTCCTATTTCATGAATTGAAGGTTAATTATGGTAAATCCTACACGCATGAAGTGTTTTAAGAAAATTGGGCAAATTGATAGCATGATTTTATGAATTACAAGCAAATGCATGCCTAGTTCCTATGTTTTATGAAAGTATATATTATAATGAAATTCAACTAAGGCCATGCAAGTTTTCAAGTTATAAATTATGCAAGACAAGACACCCGATGTGCCATCAATGCTCATGAATCATTTTTCCTAAAACCAAGGTTCGTGATTAGTATGAAGATCCGGGGTATGAACATGTTTATGAACAAGCTTGACATCTAGATATGTCACATGTATGTGAGCCTTATGTTATATATTTTGGGAGTAGTATTTAGCACCGAGCGATGAGGGTTCTAGATAACCCAAGTCCAAATCTATGTTGCCACCGTAGGTTGCCCTCCGTGGCTTATGAGAGGATTCTTATGAACATGGTTCTAACTTTGGCCGGTTAGGACAACCTTTTTCAGTGTGAGTGCATGACACTGGACTCCATGTAGCTCAACATGGTTTATGTCGGTTAAGAGAAACTCCCACATGATTATTTTCAAGATATGAAGTTATATGATATCATACTTCAAATTTTAACCTTACTTCATGTTTTATGTCTTATATCTTGATAATTCTGTTATGCTATTTCTTTTTGAAAAAGTTCACCTTATGCATGTTTTAAGCACATTTTTATCATGATCATGCATATCTCACATACTCAGTACATCCTATAGTATTGGTGTATATTTTGCATTGCATCCTCTTGATGATGCAGATTCAGGTGTTTCCCATCAGGATTGTGGCTATACAAAGCCGGATATCCAGTCAACATTGGTGAGTCCTCATGGTTTGAGGGTCGACTTCCATTCCAGTTGTGTTGTCTATCTTTTCTTCAGATTATTAAGTCAGTTGGGGTCTTGTCCCATCGGCTCTATATGTTGGTTTAGAGGCTTTTCAGACATAGACAGTATTCGAGTCTCCTCTTTGAATTGTACTTCCCATTCGACTTGAATATATATATGCTTATGTTTCCAAATTCTCTTATCAAGCTTCCGCTATGTTAAACTGATATACCTGAGTTATGCTATGACCAAGGGTTAGCTTGGGGCACTCATGGTCCTGGGTCTCGTGTTACATCCAGGGGGTAGCCTTGGGGCATGAAAAACTTTGTATCAGAGCCTCAGATTCAAGAGTCCTAGGATATCTGAAGGCCGCATCGAGTAAAGTCTCTTTCATGTGTGTGAAGCGCACCACACATATGAGAGGGAAGCTATGAGGTGTCTTAAAAAACTTCACTTCTGTCATGATCATATCGTGCAATAGAGCTTAACTCTAATATTCCTCTAATCCTTACCTTGTACGTTTCAGATCATGCCTCGATGTGCTATGCCTCACTGAGCCTCTTGAAATGCCGCTCCTCCAGTTCAAGCCCCTGAGATCACGACTGAGGAGTTTAGGAACACCCTCCATTTTCTAGCCCAGACCTTGGCCACTCAGGCCAACCAGCCAGCTCATATCCCCATCCACCTTCAAGGTGGGGTAACGGCCCGAGTTCGTGATTTTGTCCATATGAACCCGTCAGAATTTTAGGGTTCAAAAGTGAATGAGGATCCGCTAAATTTTATTGATGAAGTGAAGAAAATCTTTGATGTGATGCAAGTGGTTTTTGTTGATTGTGTGAAGCTCGCATCCTATCAACTCAAGGATGTAGCTCATATCTAGTTCACGCAATTGAAGGAAGCTAGAGCTAGGGATGAGGTCCCTATGACATGGGAGTGTTTTCAGAGGACTTTCCTCGACCGGTTCTTTCCTCGAGATTTGAGGCAAGTGAAGGCTAAAGAGTTTGTGAACTTGAGACAGGGATCTATGACTGTTCAGGAGTACAGTTTGAAGTTCGCTAAGTTTTCTAGGTATGCCCCCTCTATGGTAGTGGACCCACATGATCATATGAGCAAGTTTATCTATAGGGTTTTAGATTTGGTAAAGAAGGAGTGTAGGTTTGCTATGTTGTTGAGCGATATAAACATTTCTAGACTCATGACCCATGCTCACCAGATCGAGGGAGACAGGCTTAGGGAGATGTCTAGGGAGAATAAGAGGGCTAGATCTGAGGGTTCAGGTTTTGGTCATCAGAGGTCTGGTGGCGGACATCACTCCTCGTTCCATAAGAAGGCATTAGGACCCTTTCATTCTTCTACTAGTGCTCCTACCCAGACCTAGAAGCCTCATAATGATCAGAATGGTAGAGGATCTGGTTCCTATTCACAGTCTTAGGGGAGTGTTGCTAAGGGATCTTCCCACCCTATTTGCAGCAAGTGTGGGAAGAATCACCCAGGGGAGTGTTATTTGAGCACAAGTGCATGCTTTGGGTGTGGACAGGTTGGACACATGATTAGAGACTGCCCTTCAGCAAAGAAGGGGCAGGGAGGTAGTAGGGCTCAGTCTACTCCAGCAGCCCCAGGAGGTCGACCAGCCCAGCAGGGCACAGCTTCTAGTTCTGGTGGTCAGCGCCAGAACCGCCTTTATGCTATGTCATCTGGTCAGTACCAGAAGGGTTCCCCATATGTTGTTACTGGTATGCTGAAAGTCTTCTCTTTCGATGTGTATGCTTTGTTGGACCCCAGTGTCTCCTTATCTTTTGTGACCCCTTATATAGCATGCAAATTTGAAGTATGTCATGAATTGATTTTAGAACCCTTTTGTGTTTCTACTCTATTGGTGAGTTGGTCCTAGCCAAAAGGATCTACCAAAATTACCCTATCTCAGTCTTTCGTAGAGTCACTTCAGCGGATTTAGTAGAGTTGGAGATGACTAATTTTGATTTCATTCTTGGTATGGATTGGTTGCATGCTTGTTATGCTTCGGTTGATTGTCGTACTTGGGTTGATAGTTTCAAGTTTCCAAATGAACCCGTCTTAGAATGGCAAGGTAGTCCTCCTTCCTCGAAAGGTCATTTTATATCTTACATTAAGTCTAGGAAGATGATTTCTAAGGGTTATATTTATAACGTAGTTTGGGTTGTGAACACGACGTCTGGAACCCCATCCCTTCAGTATGTTCCTGTTGTAAATGAGTTTCTAAAACTGTTTCACGAGGATTTTCCCAGAGTCCCTCCTGAGTGGGAAATCGACTTTGGGATAGATATTCTTCCAGATACGAATCCTATCTTTATTCCTCCCTATAGAATGGATCCCGTGGAACTTAAAGAGTTAAAGGATCAGTTGAAGGATCTTATTGCTAAGGGCATCAGGCCTAGCATTTCTCCATGGGGTACCCCAGTTTTGTTTGTGCGGAAAAAGGATGGTTCCCTTAGGATATGTATTGACTGTCGTCAGTTGAACAAGGTCACAATTAAGAATAAGTATCTCATTCCTAGGATTGATAACTTGTTCGATCAGCTTCAGAGTGCTAGTTTATTCTCCAAGATCGACCTCAGATCCGGTTATCACCAGCTTTGGGTTAGAGAATGTGATATTCCAAAGACAGCCTTCAGGACTAGGTATGGTCATTATGAATTTGTTGGTATGTCTTTCGGTCTAACAAATGCTCCTGCAGCTTTTATGGATTTGATGAACCGTGTGTTCAAACAGTGTTTGGATATGTTTGTGATTATTTTCATTAATGATATCCTCATCTACTCTCGGAGTGAGAAGGAGCATGTGGACCATTTGAGAGTTGTGTTGCAAACTCTCAAGGACCGACAGTTATTTGCTAAGTTTAGCAAGTGTGAGTTCTGGATGCAGTCTGTTGCTTTTCTGGGTCATATTGTGACTAAAGATGCTTTTCGAGTTGATTTTCAAAAGATTGAGGCAGTAAAGAACTGGCCTAGACCCACTTCCCCGTCTGATATTAGAAGCTTTTTGGGTTTGGCTGGTTACTACAGGAGATTTGTGGAAGAATTTTCTTCCATTGCTGCCCCTTTGACCCGATTGACTCAGAAGAAGGTAAATTTTCAGTTGACTGGTTTGTGTGAGAAGATCTTTCAGGAATTGAAGACTAGATTGACCACAGCTCCAGTGTTAGCTCTACCCGAGAGCCTAGATGATTTTGTTGTGTATTCTGATGCCTCTAGGATTGGTTTGGGTTGTGTTTTTATGCAGCGTGGTAAAGTGATTGCTTATGCTTCAAGACAACTTACGACTCATGAGAAGAACTACTCTACTCAAGAACTTGAGTTGGCAGCCGTGGTCTTTTCTTTGAAGATTTGGAGACATTACTTGTATGGGATACACGTAGATGTAGTCATCGATCATAAGAGTCTTCAGTATGTGTTCACTCAGAAGAAATTGAATCTGCGACAAAAAAGATGGCTTGAGCTTCTTAAGGATTACGACATGAGTGTGCTTTACCATCCGGGTAAGGCCAATGTTGTGGCGGATGCACTTAGTAGATTGTCGATGGGTAGTGTGTCTTCAGTCAAAGAAGGAAAGAACGAATTGGTTAAAGAGGTTCATAGACTAGCTTGGTTGGGAATTTGCCTTATGGACTCGACAGAAGGTGGTGCTATTGTCCAGAATGGTTCCAAATCATCTTTGGTAGTTGAAGTGAAGGCAAAGCAAGATAGTGATCCTATTTTGCTTCAGCTAAAGGGTGCAGTCCATCAACAAAGAGTTGAGGTTTTCTCCCAAGGGGGAGATGGTGTGCTTCGCTATCATGGTCGATTATGTGTGCCAGATGTAGATGGGTTGTGACAGTAGATTTTGACTGAGGCTCATAGTTCCAGTTATTCCATTTACCCCTGTGCCACCAAAATATACCGTGACCTACGGAAAGTCTATTGGTGGAATGGTATTGTCACGACCCGATTTCTCAAGTCATGATGGCACCTACAATCCCCCAGTAGGCGAATCAATTCCCGTAGCCCAGAACGGTTAGTAATGGGCTACTACCTAACCAAAACGCACCAGCAAGCATAAATAAGCTACAGCAAAACTCGAATATAAATACATAAAGGAAACTACACCAACCCCAAGACTTGGTATCAATAGTACAGAAGCTTCTAATAGAATACAAGTGCTAGTAGTAACAAAATACAACATAAATTGCCTCCGAAAGTACAAGGAGCAACAGTACAACAGATGAGATGTAGACAAGCCCCGACCGTCAGGCGCTCATCCTAGTCTCAAAGATCCAAAAGCTTCACGAGTATCCAACGTGATCAACGGCGAAAACATCCAAAAATCCCCTTTTCTATCGACAACAGTACCAAAAACGGGGGCCCAGGGCCATGCAAATTTAGGAAAACTGTCAGTAGTGGCTCACAGCCAAAACTGTAATAAAACATGCAGGGGAAAACCTTTTTCATGGATGATATGCTCGCACACAAATATAAAAGTATCCCAATGGCTCACAACAATTCCTATCAGCCCTACAAAGGCCCAATAGCTACTCAGCAGACATAACCAGCCTAAAAGGATAATCTCTATGTCCGGGACTCGCGGACATTCCCAAATATCCCACCATCTATGTTCCAGAGTCAATACAAGGCTACACAGGACCACAAAGGTAATATACATTACAACGCGAATACTACAAACAACGTATGAAATAGACGGATGAAAGGCGGACAAGGTCTGAGGTACCAACCTATAACAACCAATCCAAGGATGCTAATTAATGCAGTTATAGCCTATATACGCAGAGTCTAGATAGGGGAAAACCATAACCTACCTGTCATCCGATGACTAGCTGCGGGAACGGCATCATCCAGACTCGAACAGCTCCAGGAAGCTTTGAATCACATAAAACAAATGCTTTCAACTGAAGCCCCAAAGGCGTCTCTATGAAGCCTGACCAACAAAGGTAATGGAACAATTTCTAGAATCGACAAGGCTGCAAGAACGAGCCATAGCCAATTGATAAGGTGTTAATGTCACACTCGCAACCACACAACTCCAAAGCATAAAAATGAGGCCAATAACAACAACAAATGGTAGCTAAATCCAACAACAATACGTTAACTACATCTCCAAGGAGCGACGAGCTCCCGAGGCACTATTTCAAGGCATACTTCACGTTTGTCCAATCCAATCACTATCGTATGTGATCCCAAAAAGCATCGCACAATTTCCCAATCCCTCCAGTACCTTAACACAACCAGAACACCACAACAATAACCAAACATAACAAGATAAAGGGGCTGTCCAAAGCCACAAATCCAAAATACCACTTCGTGGCTCAGAAATCCATAAAACAATACTAGAACATATATAAATGAAGGAGGGTCATAGGGGAGATATTTCCTTGACAAAAATATTCAATATCCCAAGATTAACAACCTGCCTCCTTGCATGAACAACAAACATATCCAAATCCAACAAGAAACTACTACAAGTTATCAAAAAATACAACTTTTCGTGTCTAGAAGCTTAGAATCTTGATTCAACAAATAGATAAGTGTACGGGATCCATACCTCGCCAATATAACTCTGTAGATACTGCCAAATACTCAGAAAACACCTGCTGGATCGCTGCATCAACACCCACGAAGATACGCCATGAAATAGATGGGGAAAACTATACCAAAATGACGAGCTCGCGACGTAGAGCAACTTCCGTTAAACTTCCGAATTGAAAGGATAAAAGTCCATGGATTATTTAGGGACTTTACCTCTGATTTTCTGAAGCTTTTGGGTGAAAAAAATGAGTTAAAACGAAGGAGAAATCAGCTTTAATAAGCTGAACCGACTTAAGATGTGGGCCCCGCCTTTAACGTGTCTGCTTGTGCAGTCTTACAAAAATGTGTATATCTCTCTATTCTGAAGTCGTATGGATGAACGGTTTAGTGCGCTGGAAACTAGACTTGTAGACCTTCGATTTGGTATATTGGGGGACCACTAAATCTTTATAGATAGGGAGAAGCACTCCAAGACATTTAACCCAAATTTGAAGAGAATTCCTTAAAGGAATTTACAATAACTTTTTCCGACTTTTGTTTCGCAACTTGCTTGACTTCAAAACTTATCATACGACCATTTTTCCATTACAATACCTCATAACACATCCTTCTTAGTATATTAGACACTATTATTCTTACCCCAAAGGCACGGGTTACTTTAAACCTTCCAAACGGGCGAGGTGTTACACGAGGCATTTCTTTAACTCAAACATTCGAGTAAGGGATTCCTTTGACCTAGAACCTTTGTTTAATTCTTTGATATTACCAAGAATGTTGCCGGAAGTCAACGATTTCCAAAGTTGAAGCTCTAAATGAGGAACGGCCATAAAGACCAAATAAATGGCCCGGGCACCGAACTACCAGTCCCGACAAGCCATAAATGACTTGGGCCGCTACAAGTAAGCTTTAATGGTACAAGAAAGGCGAAAACGTGTAAATGACCGGAAGGGTCATTACATCATCCACTACTAAAAAGACTTTCGTCCCCGAAAGTCAAGAAGGAAGAAAATACCAGAGATTTAAGAATAGCGGATACAATGCCCGCACTACTCTCTCAGACAACCCGGGTAACCTTCGCGACCAGACGGCACCCAATAGAACAGAACCAAAAAAGCAACCAAGCGTTAATTTCTTACTAGCCAAGCTAGATTTCAACCTCCAAAGATCTGCCAACTTAAACTGAACCTCGAGAATCTTAACCAAGAAGCACCTACACAACACCAAAACCAGAGCACCAAGGCTATCAACACACAAAACTCGAATCCTCAAAACTATACCAAGTTTACCAGAAAATCCATCAACCCGAAACTCTAACTCATGAACCCGTTGTTCCGCAAAAGCCCTTTTTTTTATTCTGAACTGAATCCTTTAGCACCACAAAAAGGAATCTGCATACAAGCTGAACACTCAAACCACCCTCGAAGCATTAACTGACACACCATAGATCCATAGTTTCTGCTTATACTTTACCACGAACGAAGTCACCCATTGTAAAAATGCGTTTTAAGCCAAGATTTAGGCTACTAGCCTTTGCCATCCAAGATAACAACCCGTAGAATATCATTGAAACTAAAGTTACCTGCCTTGACTGACCATCAACCAACGAACAAACTTTTTTCTAACATCAAATTCTCTAACTGAACCGTGCCAGGTCTGAATCAGCTGAAAGTGAATGAACCAGGGCAATCTTCCCAAAAGACCCAAACCAAAACCACGATCCTGCAAGAAGTGTGGTAAGCCTACCACGAAGTCTATAACCATGAGCCAAGCTCCCAACTCTAGAAAACACTACTGCTACTCCGAACACTCGAACACCATTTGAATGTGAAATTGCCTTATGAATCTCACCTCAGGAAGAAGTCCACCATGCTACAAATATCAAGTCCAAACACCCCGAAGGCAAAGGAAAAATGTGCCTGGGGTTCAAGGTTACCATCTAGCCATAGAAATTTTTGCATATACTTTCAACTCATTCCTTTGCCTCGAATCAACCGCTCTACTGGTTCTGCAAACAACCAACCACTTCGAAGCATATACCATAACAAACTTCTCGTCCATACTGGCCGAGTCTAACCAACACTAGAACCCCACATAAACAATAACTCCGGAGGAATCAATTAAACAAGCTTTCAAATCCTGGGCAAACGAATGGCTATTATTAGTCTCTACGTATCATCAGAGCTCAAAATAGCCTCGCTAGTCTCAACCCGCACAAGCTGACCACATAAAGCATACACCACTGCTGAAGTTCAAACTTACGCCACTGAGTCTGTCCAACCATGGTAGAAGAACCTCGTACTAACTAGAACACTGCTGAAATCTAGAATATCTCGCCTCTTGCAGAGGTTAGCCAAGGACTAGGTGTCCAAGGCCAATAGTCGCATCCACAACTAAAGTAAAAGAATCTAAGTTGCCCACACCCACTGCCTCCCTGCACTAGGATGCTGCAACCAAATAGAAACTACCACGAACCATTCGATGTAACCTGCCAAGCCATGATTCTGAACCCCAACTTTCAAACTGCCAACCAAAGCCTTGGTCGAACTTGTATGCTGCCAATGAACCCTTAGGAACCCAAGCCAACTAGGCTTGAATATGCAAGTTTCCAACACCGCAGTTGCCACTGAAACAAAACCAATCGATGGAAAACCCACGGCAATGTGTAGACGGCTGAATCAAATCACCGACACACAATCCCAAAGCAAACCTTCATCGCCACCTCAGGCAACTACGAGGACATATAAACACAAACAAAGCGTCATCTCCCTTCTTTTTCAACTAAACAAAAATGCTTCCTTAGCACATACTAAACCTTACAAATCCTTTCTCGAATAAGAACCTGAAGCCATTACCTTACTAATCATAGCTACACGTCAAATTCAATAAGGCAGGAGAAGAATGGGCCGGATGACCAACTCACCCGAAATGCTTACAAATACAACCTAACCACGAGTTTACGATCAACAGTTAGTCGGAAGTGCTTAAAGTCAAGACCCAATCATGATGCCAACATCCAGAGCTTATCGAAAGAACTACGATCAAGATTCATTCCAACTGGAGCTAAGGATACAACAAAACACCCAACGGACCAGGAAGTGGAGGAGACTATAGGAACAACCCACATACCTGCCAACCTCCTAAACTAATCAACAAAGAGGGTCGACTCTAGACACTTGGGAGACCAAACCAATCTATGCACACTAGCATAACCAATATCTCCCAACTGAGGCAAAATCTCAACTCCGGCCCAACTACCAGTAATACACCAAACCATCACATGGATCTCTAGCCACGCTAGATAATGTCCTAGGAAACAACCATCTAGGACCGCTCAAGAAGGGCAAATCAACCACAAGTCCAAAACCACAATGAAACAGGGATAACACAACTAGAAACAGACTAACAAAAACTACCCACGAGCTATAACTCTGGGAAAACACCTCTCATGGCTAACTTACCTCCATCCACTACTAAAGAATAAACTACTAATAAAACAACATATTGATACTACAATTCGAGTAGCCAAACAACTTAAACAAGTAGCAGGTAGGCATATAAGCAATTACATGACAAAAGGGATAGAGTCGCAACACGAGCGGGACTAACATAAGTCGAAGGTAGCAAAAGCCTAACCTGGAGCAACGATATCAGGAACCTCTACCTCTGGCCCACCAAGAGGAGTATCAAGCTGATGGGATATAACTCTGGACTGAGTAGTCGAAATTAAAGGCCCAACCGGCCCTTGCCTGGGACAAGATCTATAAAGGTGACCAGTCTCTCCACAATTATAACAACCAGGCTGTCCGGGATACACAATCATGGGGTAATTACTAGCTAAGTGCCCATGCTCACCATACCAAAAACAGCCTATACCAGAAGAAATCCGATGGGAAAATCTCGCCTCGTACTCCAATACCGACAGACAACCCTGCTGAAGAACTAGAAGCTCAACTATAACTGAAGCACCACTCACAGAACCAGGTACTGAAACACTCACCGGAGGACTCGGAGTCATAGCCCCGATGTCCTGAAGCGCTGAGGTCGCTATAAATCCAGTCGGAGGTTGGGCTGACCCCACACCCCCTATCTAGTGCAGTAAACCCTCACTCTGGAGTCCTGGCGCTAGTGGAAGCACTGAAGCAACAGGAACAGAAGCCTCGGCACCAACCGCTATCGCATTCGTCTGAGGAATTCGAGAATGAATGAACAACCGAAGATTAAAAGTCAATAGAGCCAGGAACGCACGATGAGGAGCCAAGAAGATGAAATATTTCCTAACAATTCCCTGTAGCCTCCCGGAGATAGGATACGGACGTCATCGTACTGATCCACGAGACTCCACTTAGGCACTTGCTTCTTTACCATGACACCGGTGAACCTGGAGCTCTGATACCAAGCTGTCACGACCCGATTTCTCAAGTCATGATAGCACCTACAATCCCCCAGTAGGCGAACCAATTCCCGTAGCCCAAAACGGTTAGTAATGGGCTACTACCAAACCAAAATGCACCAGCAAGCATAAATAAGCTAAAGCAAAACTCGAATATAAATACATAAAGGAAACTACACCAACCCCAAGACTTGGTATCAATAGTACAGAAGCTTCTAATAGAATACAAGTGCTAGTAGTAACAAAATACAACATAAATTGCCTCCGAAAGTACAAGGAGCAACAGTACAACAGATGAGATGTAGACAAGCCCCGACCGTCAGGCGCTCATCCTAGTCTCAAAGATCCAAAAGCTTCACGAGTCTCTAATGTGATCAACGGTGAAAGCTCAGCTAATATCTGCACAAAAAAGTGCAAAAGTGTAGTATGAGCACCAAAACCACCGGTACTCAGTAGGTATCATAGGCTGCCTGAGCGCATATAAGATATAAAAGCAGTAAGTAACAGATAGCAAGAAAGCAGTCATTGAGGCAATAAGCAAGGCACAAGGAGCTAGCACAGATCATCCATAACCAAGAGCTTCAAGTAACACATGCTAGCACAGAGATACAACACAGAATCACAGGTGAAGGAAAGGAGAATGCACCTGGAGTCCTTGCACAACAATATAAGTAAGTAGAGAGAGAGTTGAGAAAATAGCGATATACCGGTAACCTCAAGTGGAAGGAAAAGACGGAGAGCAGTCTAACATACTCAAAATGGAATCAACCAGTATTAGGAAATCATAACACCAATACAATCATATGATAGCATAACTAGGGAATCACCTCACAAGTACAACCCTAGGATGAAATAACTAGGCCACAATAACCGAGAGGTACCACTCAGCTTCCCACAAGAATAGAACCAGAGTCTCACACTCTGCTCAGAAGGCTACACAAAAGTGCCTCAATAAGATAGGACTCCAAAGCCCTCTCAATAATCAAAAATCCCACAACCAAAGCCTCAACAGGCTAGCCATCACTAATCTTTCAAGAACCGGGTGCCAAGACAAGCTCTAAGTAAAAACATGAGTAAATATAGTCTACCTACAGTCCCAACGGCCGCCCATACAACCGAGTAACACAATCAAGTGAAAGCAAACCCTCCGGCATCCCATACTACCAGAGCGTACACTGAACACACAGCAAACAAGGGTGGAATCCAATGCATGAGATGATATGATATGAAATAGAACCTCTGTATGTACCTCCTCCGGTGCCAATTGGGCCCAGCAGGCAGGTTCCATGGAAGGACTCAGCCTGTATACCTCTACTCCATCGTATATCCTTCCCTCCGGCGCACGCAACCTGAAGCCCCAGTCCCGGAGCGGCAAGGTCCATGGAGGTCCCCGACCCCATACTAAAACTCAGTATCAAGACATGTCATCCAGAAGCAAGTCCGGGATCAATATAGAGACCCAGTCTAAAGTATGCATGCCCAGACCCCGTCCAGGACTAAAGTAGTAGAAAATGCCTCAAAAACCCCTCCAAGGGTGCCCGGGCGTAACCGAGTCTAAAACTATAGTAAATCAAGTCTAGTGCTCCGCCCCGCAGAGACTAGTATTAGTAATAAAATCAAGTTTGGTGCTCTGCCCCGCAGAGACTAGTATTAGTAATAAAATCAAGTCTGGTGCTCTGCCCCGCAGAGACTAGTATCAGTAATAAAATCAAGCCTGGTGCTCTGCCCTGCAGAGACTAGTACCAGTAATAAAATCAGTGCGAAAATATCCAAAAATTCACTTTTCTATGAACAGCAGTACCAAAAAGGGGCCCCCAGGGCCATGCAAATTTAGGAAAACTGTTAGTAGTTGCTCACAGCCAAAACTGTAGTAAAACATGCAGGGGAAAACCTTTTTCATGGATGATATGCTCGCACACAAATATAAAAGTAGTCCAACGGCTCACAACAATTCCTATCAGCCCTGCATAGGCCCAATAGCTACTCAGAAGACATAACCAGCCTAAAAGGATAATCTTTATGTCCGGGACTCGCGGACATTCCCAAATACACCACCATCTCTGTTCCTGAGTCAATACAAAGCCACACAAGACCATAAAGGTAATATACATTACTACGCGAATACTACAAACAACGTATGAAATAGACGGATGAAAGGCGGACAAGGTCTGGGGTACCAACCTATAAAAACCCATCCAAGGATGCTAATTAATGTAGTTATAGCCTATATACGCAGAGTCTAGATAGGGGAAAACCATAACCTACCTGTCATCCGATGACTAGCTGCGGGAAAGGCATCATCCAGACTCGAACAGCTCCAGGAAGCTTTGAATCACATAAAACAAATACTTTCAACTGAAGCCCCAAAGGCGTCTCTATGAAGCCTGACCAACAAAGGTAATGGAACAATTTCTAGAATCGACAAGGCTGCAGGAACGAGCCATAGCCAATTGATAAGGTGTTAATGTCACACTCGCAACCAGCCAACTCCAAAGCATAAAAATGAGGCCAATAACAATAACAAATGGTAGCTAAATCCAACAACAATATGTTAACCACATCTCCAAGGAGCGACGAGCTCCCGAGGCACTATTTCAAGGCATACTTCACGTTTGTCCAATCCAATCACTATCGTATGTGATCCCAAAAAGCATCGCACCATTTCCCAATCCTTCCAGCACCTTACCACAACCAGAACACCACAACAATAACCAAACATAACAAGATAAAGGGGCTGTCCAAAGCCACAAATCCAAAATACCACTTCGTGGCTCAGAAATCCATAAAACAATACTAGAACATATAATAACGAAGGAGGGTCGTAGGGGAGAGGTTTCCTTGACAAATATATTCAATATCCCAAGATTAACAACCTGCCTCCTTGCAGGAACAACAAACATATCCAAATCCAACAAGAAACTACTACAAGTTATCGAAAAATACAACTTTTCGTGACTAGAAGCTTAGAATCTTGATTCAACAAATAGATAAGTGTACGGGATCCATACCTCACCAATATAACTCTGTAGATACTGCCAAATACTCAGAAAACACCTGCTGGATCGCTGCATCAACACCCACGAAGATACGACATGAAATCGACGGGGAAAACTATACCAAAATGACGAGCTCGCGACATAAAGCAACTTCCGTTAAACTTCCGAATTGAAAGGATCAAAGTCCATGGATTATTTAGGGACTTTACCTCTGATTTTCTGAAGCTTTTGGGTGAAAAAAATGAGTTAAAACGAAGGAGAAATCAGCTTTTATAAGCTGAAACGACTTAAGATGTGGGCCCCACCTTGACGTGTTTGCTTGTGTAGTCTTACGAAAATGTGAATATCTCTCTATTCTGAAGTTGTATGGACAAACAGTTTAGTGCGTTGGAAACTAGACTCATAGACCTTCGATTTGGTATATTGGGTGACCAATAACTCTTTATATATAGGGAGAAAAACCCCAAGACATTTAACCCATATTTGAAGAGAATTCCTTAAAGGAATTTACAATAACTTTTTCTGACTTTTGTTTCGCAACTTGCTTGACTTCAAAACTTATCATACGACCATTTTTCCATTACAATACCTCATAACACATCCTTCTTAGTATATTAGACACTATTATTCTTACTCCAAAGGCACGGGTTACTTTAAACCTTCCAAACGGGCGAGGTGTTACACGAGGCATTTCTTTAACTCAAACTTTCAAGTAAGGGATTCCTTTGAACTAGAACCTTGGTTTAATTCTTTGATATTACCAAGAATGTTGTCGGAAGTCAACGATTTCCAAAGTTGAAGCTCTAAAACGAGGAACGGCCATAAAGACCAAATAAACATCCCAGGCACCGAACTACCGGTCCCGACAAGCCATAAATGACTTGGGCCGCTACAAGTAAGCTTTAATGGTACAAGAAAAGCGAAAATGTGTAAATGACCGGAAGGGTCATTACAGGTATGAAGAGGTACATAGCCAGTTTTGTGGCTAAGTGTCCCAACTGTCAGCAATGAAGGTAGAGCATCAGCGACCAGGTGGCATGATTCAGGATATTGACCTTTCTACTTGGAAGTGGGAAGCGATCAATATGGACTTCATTACAGGTTTGCCTCGTACTCGAAGGCAACATAATTCGATTTGGGTGATTGTCGATCGAATAACTAAATCCTCATATTTCTTGGTTGTTAAGACTATGGATTCAGAAGATAATTATGCCAGACTCTACATCCGAGAGATAGTTCAATTGCATAGTGTTCCTTTGTTGATTATTTTAGATAGGGGTACTCAGTTTACTTCTCAGTTTTGGAGATCATTTCAGAAAGGTATTGGTACTCAGGTGAAGCTTAGCAAAGCTTTTCACCCTCAGAAAGATGGCCAGGCAGAGCGTACTATTCAGACTTTGGAGGATATGTTGAGAGCTTGTGTGATTGATTTCAAAGGTAATTGGGATGATCACTTACCTCTTATCGAGTTTGCCTACAACAACAGCTTTTACTGTAGCATCCAGATGGCTCTGTATGAGGCACTTTATGGTCAGAGGTGTAGATCTCCTATTGGTTGGTTTGAGGTAAGTGAGGCAACTTTGATTGGCCCAGATTCGGTTCATGAGACTATGGAGAAAGTTCATCTTATTAGGGAGAGGTTGAAGACCGTTCAGAGTCGACAGAAATCATATGCGGATGTGAGGAAAAGGGAATTGGAATTTTGAGTTGATGATTGGGTTTTTTTAAAGGTGTCACTCATGAAGGGTGTGATGAGATTTAGAAAGAAAGGGAAACTTAGTCCCCGTTTTGTAGGTCCTTATCAAATTTTGAGGAGAGTTGGTAGCTTTGCTTATGAGTTGGATTTGCCAACGGAGTTAGAAGCGGTTCATTCGGTTTTCCATGTTTCCTTATTAAAGAAGTGTGTTGGTGATCCGACCTTGATTATTCCTTTGGAGGATGTAGGTGTGAAGGATAGTCTCACCTATGAGGAGGTTCCCGTAGAGATCCTTGATCATCGGATTTGGAGGTTGAGAAACAAAGAAGTCACTTCGGTGAAAGTTCTTTGGAGAAATCAGCTTGTTGAAGGAGCTACTTGGGAAGCGGAATCAGCCATGAAAGCCAAGTACCCTCATCTCTTTCCTTCCGATTTCGTTCCAACTTGAGGTAATAGTTTCCTCCTTAGTATGTTGCTCCAATCATATTCCATCAGGTACTCTAATGATTCTAGCATGCATTCATGTTTTCAAAGTTGATTTAACCATGTTTTAAGTTGAAGAGTTAAGTTTTCATGTTTATTCCTTGATTTCCATGTTTTGTTGCTAGTTGAGCTGTTTTCTCTTATGTTTTCCCTTGCTTAGTCTTCATTCGAGGACGAATGATCCTAAGGGGGAGATATTGTAACACCCCATAACTTGATCCAGCTTTAAACTTGAGAAATCTGAAAATTATAAACTTTCCAGGAATAACGGGTCTAAACCACGGACCGTAGTTCGAACCACAAGCCATGGAGTGGATCCATGATTTAAGTTTGTCAGAATCAGTCTCTGGTCTGAGAACCATGAGTTGATTCTATGGACCGTAGTTCAATCTACGGCCCATCCTGTCAACTCGTGGTACTAGCCATGATGACTGACTGATTCCCTGAAACCACGAGTCAAGAATACGGACCGTGGTTTGAATTATGGGTCCGTCCTGTTGACTCGTAGAACCTGACCAGAGGCCTGCCAAAACCCTTAGAAATGATGAAAAGGTTCTATGAACCGTAATCCTTTCTACGGGTCCATCCTGTTGACCCGTAGAATGTCTTCTGCAGGTTGGTCGTTGGCCACGAACCACGAGTGAGAACCACGGGTCATAGTTCAAACTACGACCCGTAGAACCGACCCGTGATTCCTAAAGCCGACCCCTTTTATCAACTTTTCTTAATTATTTCCCAGGGGTATTTTAGTTCTTACCCACTCTTTTAACTCCTAAGTGTGGTCGTTTTGGCCATTCTTAGCATGATTTATAACCCTATTAGCCTAAGTCCCTTCTCATTACCTCATTTATCTCCCAAAAAGGAAAAGAGCTCTCTCAAGCTCAAGGTCTCAAGCTCCAAGTCCAAGTCTCCTAATCTTTTCAATTTCAAGTGGGTTAACTTCAATCAAGGTATGTGGGTATTCAACAATGGGTTCCTTTCACCCTTGTGCCCAAGACCCCAAATTTCAAATTGTGATTTCATGGACTTTCAAATTAGGGTTCTTACCCAATTCTTATGGGTTTTGCTATAAATTACCTTCTTGTGATTTTATTTTGAAATTTCTTTAAATTGCATGATTTTTGGATGGGTTTTTACATATGATTTCTTATTTCATGAATTGAAGGTTAATTATGGTAAATCCTACATGCATGAAATAATTTAAGAAAATTGGGCAAATTGATAGCATGATTTCATGAATTCCAAGCAAATACATGCCTAGTTCCTATGTTTTATGAAAGTATATATTATTATGAAATTGAACTAAGGTCATGCAAGTTTTCAAGTTATGAATTATGCAAGACAAGATACCCGATGTGCAATCAATGCTCATGAATCATTTTTCCTAAAACCAAGGTTCGTGATTAGTATGAAGATCTGGGGTATGAACATGTTTATGAACAAGCTTGACATCTAGATATGTCACATGTATGTGAGCCTTATGTTATATGTTTTGGGAGTTGTATTTAGCACCGAGCAATGAGGGTTCTAGATAACCCAAGTCCAAAACTATGTTGCCACTGTAGGTTGCCCTCCGTGGTTTATGAGAGGATCCTTATGAATATGGTTCTAACTTTGGCCGGTTAGGACAACCTTTTTTAGTGTGGGTGCATGACACTGGACTCCATGTAGCTCAACATAGTTTATGTCGGTTAAGAGAAACTCCCACATGATTATTTTTAAGATATGAAGTTATATGATATCATACTTCAAATTTTAACCTTACTTCATGTTTTATGTATTATATCTTGATAATTCTCTTATGCTATTTCTTTATGAAAAAGTTCACCTTATGCATATTTTAAGCATGTTTTTATCATGATCATGCATATGTCACATACACGATACATCCTATAGTACAGACGCATATTTTACGCTGCATCCTCTTGATGATGCAGATTCAGGTGTTTCCCATCAGGCTCGTGGCTAAACGAAGCTGGATATCCAGTCAGCATTGGTGAGTCCTCATGGTTCGAGGGTCAGCTTCCACTCTAGTTGTGTTGTCTATCTTTCCTTTAGATTATTGATTCAGTTGGAATCTTGTCCCATCGTCTCTATATGTTTGTTTAGAGGCTTTTCATACATATACTGTGTTCGAGTCTCCTCTTTGGATTGTACTTCCCATTCGACTTGACTATATATATGCTTATGTTTTCTAATTCTCTTATCATGCTTCCGATATATTAAATTGATATACCTGAGTAATGCTATGACCAAGGGTTAGCTCAGGGCACACATGGTCTTGGGTCCCATATTACATCCAAGGGGTAGCCTCGGGAAGTGACAAGTTGGCTCCTACTTCTATAGTGTTCATCAGTGGCGTATAATTCTACTCAGTGGTTTGACAGAGGTACTGATTGGCAATTAGAGTGGGGTTTCAGAATCGAGGGCTAGAAGGTTACTTCAGCACCTTGAATAGAGCGGGTGTTTTGAGCTAGAGGGTGAGTTGAGCGATTATGAGATTTTCAATAGCTAGGTGGCGACCTTGGACTTCAGCACCTTTTCCTTTGCCTACATTTTGGATTGACTTGGTATTCGTAGCTTGGCGTATTTCTTTCTAAGTAGCGAGGCTAGTAGGACGATCGTAAATCCGGAGGGTCTTTTGAGGATTTGGAACAACAGCGGTATTCCTAGAATACAAAGTTATTTGATGGCTATGGACTTCATGATAGGCTTACCACACTCCTTGTAGAAGTTGGGTTTGTGTTTGGGTCTTCTTGGGCAGGTTGCCCTAGTTCATTCACTTTCAGCCAATTTAGACTTGGCGCAGATCAGTGAGGTTGGTTTTGTTCTACAGTTGGTAAATTCTCCTTTGACATAGGGTGTTCATTCATGCCATTCTCGACCCTGGTGTGCAGGTTGTAGTTGGGCTCCGATGGTTGGTTCAGAGAGGTTTTGATATCGAGGTTTATCTTAGCGAAGGTATTCGTCCATTGGTTGATGGTCTGTCAGGGCAGACTTCTTCAGTTTTGGAGGATATGCTATGGGTTGGTATTTTGATGTCAGAGGCTAGTAAACTATGGCTTGGCTTGGATAGAGTTTAGGTCTGAAGGTGGCCTCATTTGAGGTTGAGTATAGCGGGAACTATAGATCTCTGGTGGTTTAGTTGATCTTGCGAGGGTGGCTCGACTGTTCGACTTGTGTGAAGCTTCATGGTTATGGTACAGAGGATTCAGGTTAGGAGGACTGGTTTTATGGATCAATGAATTCATGAGTTTGAGGTTTGGTTGGTGGCTTTCTAGGTGAACATGGTTGTGGTATCGAGGATTTGAGTTTCATGTGTTGATCACTTTAGTTCTCTTGGTTTCGATGTTTTGTCGGTGCATTCTGGTTGAGTTCTTGAGGTTCAGTTTAATTGATAGACCTTTAGAGTTTTGGAGTTAAAGGTTGGAGTCTAGCTTGGCTAGTAAGGACATAAGGTTTGGTAGTTTTCTTGGGTTTAGCTCTGTTGGGTGTCGTCCGGTCAGGGAGGCTACCTAGGAGATTGAGAGAGTGGTACAGGCTTGGTATACGCAGTCATTGAGTCTCTGGTGTTTCTTTCCTTTACTTTCACGGATGACAGTCCTTATTAATAGTGGATGATGTAATGACCTTTTCAGTTATTAACGCATTTTTGCCTTCTTTGTACTGTTAGAGCTTTCCCGTAGCGGCCCCAAGTCATTTATGGCTTACTGGGATGGTAGGTCGGTGCCTGGGCCGTTCATTTGGTCTTTATAGCCATTTCCCTATTTTAAAGCTTTAACTTAGGAAATTATTGACTTCAGTCAACATTCTTAGCAATCGTGCTCGAAATTTAATTTTGACAGTTTCGTTAGCTCCGTAGCATGTTCTTTGGTCTAGTTGGACCTTTGGTCAGGATCCGGGAGCTTTTGGTTTGTAATTCTCTCTTTTTTTATGTTTTTAGGCCATTTGGGCTTAGAAGGTTGACTTCGGTCAATATTCGGGGAAGATGGCCTCGGATGGAAATTCTGTCACCATTGTTAGCTCCGGAATGTCATTTTTAGGCTAGAGAGACCATTGGTTCGGGTCCCAAAGCTTCCGGACTCGATTTTGCCTTAGGTTCTATTTTGGTTTTAGTTGGCCTAAAGGTTGGTTTTGGGCGCAGGTCCCACTTTTCATTAAATCGACCTCCGTTGGGATTTTCGTCGATTCCATTGAGTCTGGAATGCGATTTCTAATTGAATAGCTCAGTTCATTTGTGTTTGCAAGACTCCGGATGCATTCCCAAGGGTCCATCCAAGTTAATTTTCTTGTTGTCTAGCTGCTGGTTGCTGGTGGCTGCTGCAGCACCATCCAAGCCATCGTGTGCACATGAGCATGGCCGCGCGCACACAGCCCTGCCAGTCGGGCCCCTTCCTCCTTGCATGTGCCAGGGCCACGTACGCTTGTGCCCGGTAGCGTGCGCCTGTGCTCGGCCGCGTGCGCTTGGGCTCGGCCGCGTGCACCTGGGCGGCATGCGCAGCACCTGGCCGCGTGCGCCTAGGCAGCGCTGGCAGCTTGTATTTGGCCACCTCCTTCATTTTTCATTCAAACTAAACCCAAAATGATCCTCCATTAAAATTGATCCCAAAACCTCCATTCTTCACTCTGATCATTCCAAGATCTTGGAGGTGAATTTATTTTCGGTCCGTGCTCGTTTGTTGGCTTCTAAATTTGTAAGTTCCTTGTTTAAATTTCGGTTTTCTTCTTTGAATTCCTTCTTTGTTTCTTGAGTTTGTGGGCTGTTTTGGGGCCCTTTCGGTGGTCTAATTCCTCTCAAATTCTGAGCATGCACTTCCAGGAATATTGGAAACATTATTGTATTTTTCATTTTTGGTTTCAAGTTGCGGGGCCCACGGGCCTACTTTTGACTCGACTTTTGACCCTGCTAAACTTTTAGCAATGTGGGTACCATTAGCTTCGTCTTGATGTGTAGTATACTACTTTTATAGTTTGTTCGCAATTCAGGACTTCTCGGAGCAGTTTGAGCTTGGGCAACGTCGTCCAGCAGCTTGTCATCGGATGACAGGTAGGTTATGGTCTTCCCTACCTTAGACTTTTTGTATATAGGCTATAACTGTATTAATTAGTATCCTTTGGCTGGTTATTCTAAATTGTCACCCCAGACCTTATCCGTCTCTTCTGTCCGTAATATTTTTATGCTGGTTATAGTATTCAATGTAGTGTTGTAGTATTACCCTTATGTCCCCGTGTAGCCTTTGTATACCCCTTTGGACCATAGATGTAGGATATTTGGGAATGTCTGTGAGTCCCGGACATCGAGATGTTATGCTAGGCTGGATATCTATGTTGTAGAGCTGGTTATGCCTATGCATGGCCGATAGGTTGATTGTGAACCGTTGGGATATTGTTTGTTTGTGATCATATCATTCATGCAAAGTATTTTCTGCATTATTTTACTACTACTTTGGCTGCGGGCCTACTATAACCATTTTCTAAACTAGGCCCAAGGGCTCATTTTTAGTACAAATAATTATAAAAGGGATTTGGAACTGATTTTATGGATCTTCTTAGAGTAAAAGAGTTAAAATGATGATTTTGTCACCGGTTTTCACACTTATACTAGACTCGGCTAAGGCGTAGTGCTAGACATACTTTACTACTAATTCGATATGATACTAGACTTGGTAGACCCAAGCGCTAGACTTGGTTTACTTCGAATTTTAACCCAGTTACGCCCGGGCACCCTTATTAGGGTTTTTAAGACTTGATTCACTGATTTAGACTCGGATACACTCTGGGCAGTTATACTTTGAGACTTTGCGTTTTAGTATGTGGTCATGGACCTCCATGGACCCTTTCGATCCAGACTAGGGGCTACGTGCTGCGTGTGACGGAGGAGGGGTATACGGTGGAGTTGAGGTATTACGGGTGCGTCCTTCTATGGATCCTACCTACTGGGCCTATAGGCACCAGAAGAGGTACATAAACGGTTACTATCACACTGGTTCCATCATAGCATATCACATCATGCATATTGTATTCGGATCCACCCTTGTTTGTTGTTTGCTCAGTGTACACTCTGGTAGTATGGGATGTCGGAGGGTTTGTTTTCACTTGTATGTGTTCCTCAGGTGTATGGGCGCCCGTTGGGACTGTAGGTAGATTATATTACTGCTATCTTATTGTAGTACTTGTTAGAGGCTCCGGACTATTGGTGGATTAGTGGATTCTATCTTGTTGTGGTTCTGATTATATGGACTTTGATCATTGATGGGTTAGAGGGTTCTATCTCATTGTGGCACTGATTAGTGGCCTTCCAATTAATTATGGTGTAGCTTGTTCTATCCTAGGGTTGTATTTGTGAGGTTTCTTTCGATTAATAGTATTGTTTCAAGCATGAGTTTGTTTGCTTGCCATTTCTTCCTTCTCTTTTATTGAGGTTATCGGTATACTGCCCTTCTTCTTAAGCCCTCTCTTTATCTATATTATTTTTGCAAGGACCCCAGGTGCGTTTTCCTTTTCTTCACCTATATTCTGTGATATATACATATATCCCTTGTGGCTAGCTTAGTTTGGTTGTTTTATCCTTGTATTCTATCTGTGCTAGCTTCCATGTACTATTCCCTGTTTGCTTCTCTGACTACCTTCTTTCATTCTGCTATTTACTGTTTTTATATCTTATATGCACTCAGTCGGCCTATGATGCCTATTGGGTACCCGTTGCTTTGCAATTGGTGCTCATACTACACTTCTGTATCTTTCTGGTGCAGATCTTAGTGTGAGCTTTCGTCGTTGATCGCATGGATTCTCGTGCAGCTTTGGATATTCGGGACTAGGGTGAGCTCCGGATGACCAGGGCTTGACCATATCTCATCTTTTTGCTCTACTACTCTTTGTTTATTCAGAGACAGTTGTATATTCTACTTTGTTATCTCTAGTACTTTGTATTTTATTAGAGGCTCATGTACTATCGATACCAGGTCATGGGTTGGTGTAGTTTCTTTATATGTATATTTAGGTCATTTTCCTTTCTGCATTGTTCTATTTTATCTACTTTCGCTTATTTCTGCTTATTGTGCGTGTTCGCTTAGGTAGTATCACATTACTAACTGTTTCGGACTATGGGGATTGGTTCGCCTACTGGGGGGTTGTAGTTGCCATCATGAACTGAGAAATTGGGTCGTGACATTTGAAAACCTAAAAAAATAGCAAATCACAATATAACATATTAATTTTAAATCATACAACACTGCATATAAAAATTCAATAATAAATGTGAAGGATATTCATCTTCATCCAATTCAATCGTAATTACTTTGGAAACCTAAAAAATATCAACTAATCAGAAAAAAAAACTAATAATGCATGTTGAGAACTTTGTCGAGTGTTGTTATCCTCTTTCAATAACGATAGCTCCTTAAAAAAATTATGATGAATAATATGAAACAATAGATTCTTTTATAGAGGTATTTGACTTATTCTTTTTTCTATACAAATTGAAGAACAATTATTCAAAATAAATTAGACTTCTCCTTTGGTGTTTTTTTATTTTTGTTTTTGTTTTTGCGTTAGACTACTCCTTTGAATAACTTTGTCGTTTTCTTTTTGCGTTAGAATACTCATTTGGTATAAAAAAAATTGGCTTATTTTTTAACCCTTATCCAAAATAAAGTAGGTTAGTGCTTTAATTTGTCATTAATTTTTATTATTTTTTTGCTTTAGCGTGAACAATTTTGCCGTTTTCTTTTTGCGTTAAAATACTTATTTGGTATAATGTTTTTTGGCTTATTCTCTAATCCTTGCCCAAAACAAAATAGGTTAGTGCTTTAATTTGCCGTTATTTTTTTACTTTAGAATTATTATTATTTTTGCATTAGGACAGGATACTTCTAATTTGCTTTGGAACATATATATATATTATGTGCCACACCAACTAGGTTTTAGTTACATAAAATGCGAATTTGATTATATCAGTATATCCCGCTAACATATCAAAAGTCATATTATAAATAACACTTTATTAATTTTATTAATGAAGAATAATGCGAAAAAAAATAAAATAAAAATTGTGAAACTGCTAAGATAAGATGATATAATCAGCTAGAAAACATGAATCTGACTATATCTCATAACATTTATAAAATATTCATACTCAAGACAACACCGTGTTAATTTAGATTAATGAAGAGTAACAAGAAAAACAAATTAAAAACAAGAAAATAAGAATCAAAAAATTGACTGAAAACTCAATAATTAAATATTATAATGCTATATTTATTATTATTTTCAAAAACTTTACAGCAGATACATCATTAAATAGGTACCATAATATATGTTTGAGTACATAAACATGTCCTTTAACTTAGCCACATCTGGCATTTTGCTCTCCAACTTTGGGTGTGCACAAGTAGGCACTTAAACTTGTATAAAATTGAACAAGTAGACACACGCGTCTCATGTGGAATCTATGTGATAATTTGTGTGAGACACCATATAGGACGTCACGTAGGACATGTATGTTTATTTGTTCAACTTTATACAAATTTAAGTGCCTACTTGTACATGTCCAAAGTTAGAGGTCATAGATGTGTAACGACCGTCTAGGTTATTTTCTTATTTTTCGTGCTTTTTCTGTGTTTTGAGATTTTTCACAGCGGCTACAGGTTATCTATGACTTGCCAGGACTGACAATTCGGTTCCCGGGCAGTTCGTTTGTGTTTTAAGCCCATTTCCCTATTCTGACACTCCGCAACATTTCTACACTCATGATCACCTACCGGAGGAAGCAAGGGGCTACTTCAAACTTGACAAGCTCGGAATACCAAACTTTAGAAGGAGGAAGTTGAAAAGGATAAAGCAACCACCTTGAGCTTCTTTATTATTTACTATTCGTACAGGTGATCACTTGTATTCTTTTGGTGTTACTAAAATTTCTTCGGCTAGGCTATTTCTTTTTAGTTATAGCTTTTTTGAAGAAAGTCTTAGTTTATTTCGATTTTCTTCTTATTTTGTAAGGGGAGAGTCTCCCTTATTTATTGCTTTCCTAGATACTTTGTATTGAGAAGAGTCCTCTCGTAGGTGCATAGTTTCTAGGTTTCCTTTCTCGTATAGGGGAAGAGTTGGCCGACTTATGAACCACCATAGGATCGGAGGTAAGGTTTATGTCCCCCTCTTTGTATTTTCTTCTTTGTTTTATTTATGTTAAGGCCTGGGGGTGTTGCTCAGCCCCTGACCCACCCAAGGATCATTAAAAAAAACTCTCAAAGGTGGTTGAGTAGACTCAGGTCAATATTCAGAGAAGATGGCCTCGAATGGAAATTCCGCCAGCGCTTTTAGCTCTGGAACGTTGACTTTGGCCTAGGGGACCTTTGGACTAGTCCTGAGGCTTTCAGACTCATTTTGGGCGATGGGGTTCCTTTTTGGTAAAAGTTGGATTTCAGGCGTGGGGCCTACTTTTTGTTAAAATGATCTCCGTTGGAAATTTTATCGATTCTATTAAGTCCAGAATACCGTTTTTTGTAGGGAAGCAAGGTTCGTTTGCATCCACGAGATCTCAGATGAATCTCGAGGGTCAATTCGGTGACTTTTTAAGTTGAAAATTTTGTTGGTTTTGTTGGTTGTTGTTGCAGCAGTACTTAACCCTTCGCCTACGCGGGGGGTGGGCAGCGTGCACGAAGAAGAGGTATCGGGCATCACCTTTTGTTGCCCTTTGACTACACGGGGGTGGGTTGCATGCGCGAAGAAGAACGTCGGGCATCGCCTGCCTTTGCCCTTAGCCTACACGGAGGGTGGGCTACGTGTGCAAAGAAGAGGCGTCGGGCATCGCCTGCCTTTTCCCATAGCCTATGTGTGGCCCTGGCTGCCTACGCGTACCCGCATGCGTGGTGGCAAGCCCACGTGCACACAGAAGGGGCACCGGGCCTGGCCTCCCCATGCTCTTCGCGTGCGCGAGGGCCAGGCCGCCTACGCGAGGCCGCATGTGTGGTAGCCTGCCCGCGTGTGCATAGGCCTGCGCCTGCAGCTATATATATGTTTTCAACTTCATTTTCTTCTCCCATAATATGAATTTCTTCCATTGTTAAGAGCTTGTGAGCAAGTTCAAAGCTTCCATTCTATCCCTCTTTGTCCTGGTAAGTTCACCATAATTTCCCGCTCCTTTTCCATCATCTAATTCATGTTATCCTTCTTTAGTTCCATTTAAATTCCTTGTTAAAATTCTTGATCAAGTGGACTATCAGGGTTGTTTTGGACCCCAAAACAAGCCTCGTTTGCACTTAAATTTTAGAGGGGTTTATAAATTCGTTGCAAATATAATTGTAAAATTTATTTTCTGTTTCATTGTACGGGCCTCAAGGGTCATTTTTCGACCTAATTTCCGACCCAAAATCCCATATAGCAATATGGGTGTCATTCTTCTCGTTTTGACCCTTGGATTATATTCATGATAGTGTAGCAGCATTTTGAGGCTTGTCAGAAGGGGAAGGAACATGATTAATGATTCATGCTTGCAGTTCGGACCCGAGGTAGGTTACGGTTTATTCTCCTTAGACTTGGCTTAGTTAGATTATATATTTTATAAGTTACTTGAACGTTAGGTTAAGTTTTAGGTTAGAATTAGGCTTAAAAATCCTGTTATCGTATAACTGCCCATTTTTGGACCACAAACTAGAATTATGTTGCTTATCCTTAGTTTAGGAGCTCATAGTATTACCGTGATTTGACTAGAATCCTTAGAGTACTTTGAGGAGGTTTTAGAGGTAGAGTAGGTATTTTTACTTGGCTTCGTGTTTATTTTCGTTTCTTCTGCTTATATTTACCGTTATTGTGTAACTGTGGGCCTGAGGCCACAACACATATTGGATGGAGCTTCAGGTTAGTTCTCTTCTTTGGAGGGTGTTTTATCCTATTTGCCTTGTACGTATGCTATATTATCTTAATTTGGAAATTTACATGTTCATACTGCATTTGGATGGTTAGTGGTACAGAAATGAAAGAAAATACGGAATTTTCATTTTAAACGTGAGATTTTCTACTTTTACCATGATTTTCGGATTTCAAAGGAATTATCTCATATTTTATCACTGATTTTTGAAAAGAAAGAAAGTACCACTTTTTATGCCGGTCTGAGGGACATTTCTGGACCTTTTCTCTATTTACTTTCTGTTGATGAGTCCGATGTTCAATTTCGGGTGGCCCGATGAGCACATATTTGGGTTTTACTTTTATGCATATATTAATGAGTCCGAGGTTAAATTTTGGGTGCCCAGGGCACCAGATACCGGGTTTGTATCTTTCTACATTGGCCAAATTCTACATCATATCATCTCACGATACACTGCATTTGGTTGAGTGTACTTGGATTGTCTGTTGCCTATAGTTATCATGATTATCTTCACCATCAGCTTAGGTAGTTCTGTTTTCTGTTGATAACTAGATTTAGGTGGATCTCTGTAGCTAGATTACTTTCTTGTATCTTATATTATATATTATCTTTCTGAGTTTGGTCGACCTATGATGCCTACTGAGTACCCCGTGTTTTGGTACTCATACTACACTTCTGTATCTTTTTCTGATATAGCACCTAGTACGAGCCACCCTCGTTGACCCTTCAATTATTCATGGCCTACTGGTGTTCGGATTGTGTTTAGCTCCTGGCATTTGGAGATCCTTTACTGCTTTTCATCTACTCTTCTGTCTATATTTTGTATTTTGGATAGACAGTATATGTTGTGTAGCTATTCCATACTTTAGATGCTCTTATACCGATGACACCAGGTTCGGGTTGGTCTTTGTATATGTTTGTCTTCTCGGACACTTTGTGGCCATTTTTGTATATTTATTTCTATTGGTTCATATCTATACTGTGGGCCCCTTTCTTGTGTGTTTCGCTTATGCTTTTCGTTATGTTTAATGTTTTATTGTACTTTCGCGTGCTTGGGTTGGCTTGCCTACCATGGGGTTATGTAAGTGCCATCGCGGCTCAATTTTGGGTTGTGATAGAGTGGTATCAGAGCTTTTGGTTTATCGGTCTTACCAGTATAAGAGCAAGGTGTCTAGTAGAGTCTCATGGATTGGTATGATGACGTCTGTATCCTATCTGCGGGAGGCTATAAGACATTCCTAGGAAAGATTCCCTCTTGTTTGATTCCTTATTGTGTGTCCTTGACCTTATCAACTTCTAAATATATTTTGAGTCACTTTTTCTCAGATGGTTCAGACGATATCAGCAGCAGGTGAGGACGAGACCCCTGTGCCTACAGTTAGAGCCCAAGCTAGGGGATGGGGTAGAGATTAACCCAGAGGTCTAGGTAGGAGACGGGCTACAACGCCAGCTCAGGACCAGACCAGGTAACTTTCGCAAGAGCTAGATATTGGGGTTGGGAGGTCCAGTATGAGTCAGATGGCGTGGGGCCAGCCCAGTCCCCGACAAATTTTGTGGCTATACCGATTCTCCAGGATAGTTGGTTTGTCAGCTTGGGTTTCTAGAGGGTATGTCATAGCCAACAGCTTTAACCGGTACTCCGATTAGTTCTTAGATCAGGGACGAGGCTCAGACTTCAACCCAGGCAGCAGCACAGAGTTCAAGAGCACAGCATGCTACAGTGCCTCCTTAATTGGAGGTAGTGTCGGTTCCTACCGTTATTCCTCCTATTCCAGCTAGGCCTATTATGAATTCTGAGGAGTAGAATATGCTTGGTAGGTTTCTGAGGTTGGGTTCCCCAAGATTTTCTGGGGCTTTTAGGGAGGATGCACATGAGTTTCTGACTAGTTGTCCGGAGAGGTTTCATAACTGTGGGTTTGTAGAGTCTCACGGAGCATATTACACCATATTTTAGCTAGATGGTCCAGCAAAATAGTGGTGGAGGTCTTATATAGCTCGCAAACTAGCTGGGTCACCTCCTCTTACTTGGGCACAGTTCTCTGCAGCTTTGTTAGAGAAGTACCATGCAGTTTAAGAGATTGGTTGATGGATGAGCTCACCAGGTTAGAGCAGGGCTCCATGTCTATCTCAGAGTACGAGGTTCATTTGTAGGCACGATCTCCATTTGCCATCAATCAGCTTCTGCTTTGTTTAATCCGGGGTCTACATTCTTGTATATGTCCGCTTATTATGCTACCCATCTAGAGTCTGCTTGTAAGTTATTGCTTGTGCTTTTATGTGTAGCTACACCAGTAAGAGATTCTTTAGTAGTGGATCATGTTTATCAAGCTTGTGTGGTGAATATTCTTGGATATGACACGTGGGCAGACCTAGTTTTGCTGGATATGGTTGATTTCGATGTGATCTTAGGCTTGGATTGGCTGTCTCCCAACCATGCGGTCTTGGATTGATTTGCTAAGACCATTACTCTACGGATTCCTGGTATCCCTCTTATAGTATGGAAGAGTGTCGATAGCTACATGCCAAGGGGAGTAAACGATTGGTTGGGAAGGGGAGCTTAGCTTATCTTGCTTACGTCCGTGATACTAGCTCCACCACACCTTCGCTTTAGTTAGTTCCCATGGTTTGAAAATATTTGGATGTGTTCCCCTCTGATCTACTGGATCTTCATCCAAATTTCAATATTGACTTTGGTATTGATGTTGAGCCAGGCACTCATCCCATTTCTATTCTACCATATCGAATGGCACTAATTGAGTTGAGAGAGCTTAAGGATCAACTCCAGGATTTTTTGAGTAGAGGGTTCATCAGGCCTAGTGTGTCTCCATTGGGTGCTCCTATTCTGTTTGTGAAGAACAAGGATGGGTCCATGTGTATGTATATTGACTACAAGCAGCTGAATAAGGTGACCATTAAGAATAGGTATTTAATTCCGCATATTGATGATCTATTTGACCAGCTAGAGGGTGCAGCGGTGTTCTCTAAGATAGACTTGAGGTTTGGTTATCATCAGTTGAGGATTAGGGTTGCGGATATCCCAAAGATTGTGTTTAGGACTCGATACAGCCATTTTAAGTTCCTAGTCATGTCTTTTGGGTTGACCAATGCCCCAGCACCGTTTATGGAGTTGATAAACCGAGTGTTCAGAGCCTACCTGGATGCCTTCATTATTGTGTTCATCAATGATATCTTGGTATATTCGAGGAGTAGAGAGGAGCATGAGCAGCATTTGAGAGTTGTACTTCAAACCTTGCAAGACCATCAGTTATATGCCAAATTCTCTAACTATGAGTTTTGGCTTGAGTCTGTGGCATTCTTGGGGCACGTGGTGCCCAAGGATGGGATTATGGTGGATTCATTGAAGATTGCGGCAGTTCGTGATTAGGCTAGGCCTACTTCTTCTATCGAGGTTCGCAGTTTCATCGGGTTGGCAGGTTACTATAGACGGTTTCTGGAGGGGTTTTCTTTTATAACAGCTCCATTGAATAGATTGACTCAGAAGAATATCCCTTTCCAGTGGTCCGATGAGTGTAAGGCGAGCTTCAAAAAGATCAAGGCCTTATTGACTTCAGCTCCAATTCTTACTCTTTCGATTGAGGGCCGGTGGTTTACAGTGTATTGTGACACTTTTGGAGTTGGGTTGGGTTGTGTATTGATGCAGCAGGGCTGACTTATTGTTTATGCTTCAAGACAGTTGAAGGTTCACGAGAGGAACTACCTCACTCAAACTTGGAGTTAATGGTGGTAGTCTTTGCGTTAAAGATTGGAGGCATTATCTGTATGGCGTGCATTATGAGATCTTCACTGACCATCGTAGTTTTCAGTATATCTTCAGCCAGAAGGATCTAAATTTGAGACAACACAGGTGGTTGAAGTTACTGAAGGACTATAACATCTCCATTCTTTATCACCCGAGCAAGGCAAATATGGTAGCGGATGCCTTGAGCCAAAAGGCAGTGAGTATGGGTAGCTTGGCATTCTTAGGAGAAAAAGAGCAAACATCTAGTCCTTGGCTAACAAGTTGGTTAGACTTGATATTTCTAAGTCGGGCTGTATTTTTGCTTGTGTTGAGGCTAGATCTTCTTTGTTAGAGTGAGTCCGTGCACAACAGTTTAATGATGTGAGGTTGAGGATCATTCATAATAAGGTGTTGAGCAGTGAGGCTAGGATGGCGACTTTATATTCGGAGGGTGTTCTAATAATTGAGGGTCATATCTGCGTTCCTAGAGTTGGTGATCTGGTCAGGTTGATCTTGGAGGAGGCTCATTATTCTAGGTATTCCATTCATTCGGGAGAAGCTAAGATGTATCGTGACTTGAGGAAGCACTACCGGTGGTGTAAGATGAAGAGAGATATCTCAGATTTCATGTTTAGGTGCTTGAACTGTCAGCAGGTGAAGTTTGAGCACCAGAGGCCATGTGGTTTGACTCAGAGGCTACCCATTTTGGAGTGTAAATGGGAGCGGATAGCTATGGACTTCATGGGAGGCTTGCCATATACTTTACAGAGATTCGATGTTATTTGGGTCATAATGGATAGGTTGATAAAGTTTGCTTACTTTTTTGTCGGTTCAGACTTTCTACAGTTTCGAGAGGTTGGCTTAGATCTATATTCGTGAGATCGTCAATTTGCACGGGGTACCAGTTCCCATCATTTTTTGCCATGGTACTCAGTTCACTTCATGTTTCTGGAGGTCTATTAAGAGAGAGTTGGGTACCAAAGTTGAGCTTTGTACTGATTTTCACCCGCAGACTAATGGTCAGTCGGAGCGTACTATTCAGGTTCTGGAGGATATGTTGCGGGCTTATGTTATTGATTTCAGAGGTTAGTGGGATTAGTTTTTACCTTGGTAGAGTTCGTGTATAATAATAGTTACCATTCCAGTATTCAGATGGCTCCATTTGAGGCTTTGTATGGTAGGTGGTGCATATCTCCTGTGGGTTGGTTTGATATCTTCGAGGTTAGATCGTGGGGTACTGACTTTCTTTGTGATTCACTGGATAGAGTTTGGGTCATTCAGGAGAGGCTTTGTACTACCCAGAGTAGGTAGAAGAGCTATGCTGACTGGAGGATTCGAGACTTAGAGTTTATGGTTGGTGACCGTTTGTTCTTTTGGGTGTCACCCATGAAGGGCGTGATGAGATTTGCGAGGAAGGGAAAGCTCAGTCCTAGATTTATTGGGCCATTTGAGATCCTTCATCGCATTGGAGAGGTTGCTTATGAGTTGGCCTTTCATCCTGCTCTTTCAGGTGTTCATCCCATTTTCCATGTTTCTATGCTGCAGCGATATGTTCCGGATGAGTCTCACATGCTTCAGTGGGATTCGATTCAGTTGGATGAGTCTCTAGCCTTCGAGGAGAAGCATGTTGTTATTTTGGATAGGCAGGTTATGAAGTTGAGGTCCAAGGAGATTTCGTCAATTAAGGTTCAATGGAGGCATCGTCCTATTGAGGAGGCTACTTGGAAGATCGAGACCGATATGCGGACCTGCTATCCTCACCTTTTCGAGCCACCAGGTACTTCCCTTTCTTTCACTTTCGAGGACGAAAATCCTTTTAGTAGTGGATGTTGTAATGACCCTCTAGGTCATTTTTTTATTTTTATGCTTTTTCTGCGTTTTGAGCTTTCCCACAGTTGCTACAAGTCATTTATGACTTGCCGGGACTGACGATTCGGTTCCCAAGTAGTTCGTTTGTGTTTTAAGCCTATTTTCTTATTTTGAAACTCTCAAAGCTGGTAGAGTTCACTTTTGTCAACATTCAGAGAAGACGGCCACTGATGGAAATTATGTCAGTGCTTTTAGCTCGGGAACGTTGACTTTGGGCTAGTGGGACCTTTGGTCCGGGTCCCGAGGCTTCCAGACTCATTTTAGGCTATTGGATTTCTTTTTGGTAAAAGTTGGTTTTTGGGCATGGGGTCCATTTTTCATTAAAAAGGTCTCCGTTGAGAATTTTCTCAATTCTGTTGAGTCAGAAATGCCATTTTTGGTAGGTAGCATAGTTTGTTTGCGTCCGCGAGATCCCGGATGAATCCCGAGGGTCCATATAGTGACTTTTTAAGTTGTAAAATTTGCTGGTTTTGTTGGTTGTTGTTGCAGCATTACCCAACCCTTTGCCTACACGGGGGGTGGGTTGCGTACGTGAAGAAGAGGCGTTGGGCGTCGCCTGCCTTTGTCCTTCGCCTATGCTGGGGGTGGGCTGCATGCGCGAAAAAGAGGCCCTGAGCATCGCCTGCCTTTTTCCTTCGCCTACGCATGCCCCTGGCCGCCTTTGCGTGCCTGCGTACATAGTAGCTAGCCCGCGTACACGCAGAAGGGGTACCGAGCCTGGCCTTCCCTTTCCCTTTGCGTGCACGAGGGCCAGGCCACCTACGCGAGGCCACGTGCGCGGTGGCCTTCCCGCGTGCTCATAAGCATGCGCCTGCAGCTATATATAAGTTTTCAACTTCATTTTCTTCTCCTACAATTCGAATTTCTTCCATTCTAAAGAGCTTGTGAGATGGTTCAAATCTTCCATCCATCCTCTTTGTTTTGGTAAGTTCACCATAATTCCCTGCTCCTTTTCCTTCATCTAATTCATGTTATCCTTCTTTAATTCCGCTTAAATTCCTTGTTAAAACTCTTGATCAAGTGAACTTTCGGGGCTGTTTTGGGCTCCAAAATGAGCCCAGTTTGTGCTCATATTTTGGGCATGGGTTTATAAACCCGCTGCAAGCATAACTATAAAATATGTTTTCTATTTCATTACGTGGGCCCCGAGGGTCATTTTCTGACCCAGTTTTTGGTCCAAAATCCCGTATAGCAATATGGGTGTCATTCTTCTCATCTTGACCCCTGGATTATGTTTATGATGGAGTGGCAGCGTTTTGAGGCTTGTCGGAAGGGGAAGGCACACGATTGATAGTTCGTGCTTACAGTTCGGTACCGAGGTAGGTTACGGTTTATTCTCCTTAGACTTGGCTTAGTTAGATTATATATTTTATAAGTTACTTGAACGTTAGGTTAGAATTAAGCTTAAAAATCTTCGTTTCATATAATTGGCCATTTTGGGACCGTAGACTAGAATTATGTTGCTTATCCTTAGTTTAGGAGCTCGTAGCGTTGCCGTGATTTGACTAGAATAGGTGCTTTATACTTTGAGGAGGTTTTAGAGGTAGAGTAGGTGCTTTTACTTGGCTTTGTGTTTATTTTTATTTCTTCCGCTTATATTTACCGTTATTGTGTAATTGTGGGCCAGAGGCCATAGCACGGATTGGACGGAGTTCTGGGTCAGTTCTCTTGTTTTGAGGGTGTTTTACCCTGTTTGCCTTGTACGTATGCTATATTCTCTGAATTTAGAAATTTACATGTTCATACTGCATTTTCATGGCTAGTGGTACGAAAATGAAAGAAAATACGGGATTTTCATTTTAAACGTGAGATTTTGTACTTTTACCATGATTTTCAGATTTGAAAGGAATTATCCCATATTTTATCACTGGTTTTGGAAAAGAAAGAAAGTATCACTTTTTATGCCGGTCCGAGGGACGTTTTCGGATCTTTTGTCCATTTACTTTCTATTGATGAGTGCGATGTTCGATTTCTGGCGGCCCCATGAGCACATATCCGGGTTTTACTTTTATGTATATGTTGATGAGTCCGAGGTTAAATTTTGGGAGCCCGGGGCACCAGATATCGAGTTTTTATATTTTTGCATTTGCCACATTCTGCATCATATCATCTCACGATACATTGCATTTGCTTGAGCGTACTTGGATTGTTTGTTGCCTTTGATTATCATGATTATCTTCACCGTCAGCTTAGGTAGTTCTGTTTTCTGTTGATAACTAGATTTAGGTGGATCCCTGTAGCTAACTTACATTCCTGTAGCTTATATTATATATTATCTTTTTGAGCTCGGTCAGCCTATGATGCCTACTGAGTACCCCGTATTTTGGTACTCATACTACACTTATGCATCTTTTTCTGATGCAGTACCTAGTACGAGCCACCCTCGTTGACCCTCCAATCATTCGTGACCAGCTGTTGTTCGGATCACGGTGAGCTCCCGGCATTTGGAGATCTTTTACTACTTTTCATCTACTCTTCTTTCTATATTTAGTATTTTGGATAGACAGTATATGTTGTGTAGCTATTCCGTACTCTAGATGCTCTTGTACCGGTAATACCAGGTCCGGGTTGGTTTTTGTATATGTTTGTCTTCTCGATCACTTTGGGGCCATTTTTGTATATTTATTTTTGTTGGTTCATATCTATACTATGGGCCCCCTTTTTGTATGTTTCCCTTCTGCCTTTTGTTATGTTTAATGGTTTATTGTACTTTCGCGCGCTTGGGTTGGCTTGCCTACCGGGGGGTTATGTAGGCGCCATCGCGACCCGATTTTGGGTCATGATAAGATTTCAGTTGAAGCCAAGTTAAGGGTATGTTTTTGTATTATGTCTTTTGAGAATAACTAGTTTAGTATACGTGCTTTCCACGTGTGTCTCACATCAATTAATAAAACTATATATCAAAAAATAAAATTATTAAAAAGTAGCAACTGACGTTAAAATAAATTTTATATCTTTCTAATGATATAAATAAATATTGTACTCAAATATATTATTGTTTTAATAAACTACTATTATTTAAGGCTTTAAATCAAATATTAAAGAGTAAATATTATATACTTATTTAGTTATACACATACGGATAATAAGAAAAATAATAGATAGTAACAGAGCAGAAACTATAACAAAATAATACGACAATCGAGATATAAAAAAGCTTTGATTATCCCTTTGGAAGATGCAGGAGTGAAGGATAGCCTCACTTATGAGGAGGTTCCCGTAGAAATTCTTGACCGTCAGGTTCGGAGATTATGGAACAAAGAAGTCACCTCGGTGAAAGTTCTTTGGAGAAATCAGCAAGTTGAGGGAGCTACTTGGAAAGCGAAGGCGGCCATGAAGGCCAAGTACCCACATCTCTTTCCTTCCAATCCAGTTTCAGCTTGAGGTAACAGTTTCCTCCTTAGTATGTCCCTTCGGTTCTACTCCATCAGTTTGTCTCATGATCCTAGCATGCATTCATGGTTTCCAAAGTTAGTTCAGTTATGTTTTAAGATGAGAAGTCAGTTTTCAAGCTTGTTCTTCAGTTTTCATGTTTTGTTGATTGGTCGGGTTGTTTTCTCTCTAGTTTTCCTTGCTTAGTCTTCATTCAAGGATGAATGATCCAAAGGGGGAGATATTGTAACACCCTGAAATTCGAATCACCTTTTAAACTTAAAGTCTCTAAAAATTTCTAACTTTCCAGAAATTACGTGTCCAAACCACGGACTGTGGTTTGAACCACGGAGCCGTGGTTTAAGTTCTGCAGGTCCAGTCTCTGGCATGAAACCACGAGTGTGTTCTATGGATCGTAGTTCACTCTATGGATCATACTATGCACTCGTGGAATCAAAACCAGAGGTATGCCTTATTCCCAGGAACCACGAGTGAACATTACAGATCGTAGTTCATTCTATGGACCGTCTTGTTGACTCGTAGTTCCTCTTCTGCAGCTTGAATGTTAGGCCAGAAATTATGCCTGAATCTATGAATCGTAGATCATTCTATGGACCGTCCAGTTGACTCATAGAAACTCTTCTGTCGCTTGCTTTTTGGGCCAGGAACCACGAATGGAAACCATGAGTCGTGGTTCATTCTAAGGCTCATGGAATGCATCCGTGATTCCTGAAGTCAAACTTCTTACAACTTCTTCCTAATTAATTTCTAGGGGTATTTTTGTAATTACCCACCCTTTTAACTTCTAAGTGAGGTCATTTTGACCACTTTTAGTAGGGTTTCTACCCCATTTAGCCTAAGACTCTCATTATGCCTCATTCATCTACCAAAAAGTGAAGAACTTTATCAAGCTTCAAGTCTCAAGCTCCAAGTTCAAGTCTCCATTTCTCTTCACCTTGATTAAGAAAAGCTTCAAATCAGATATGTGGGCATTGAACAAGGGTTCCTTTCACCCTTGTGCCCAAAACCCCAAACTTCTATTTTGAATTTCCAACTTATGAAATTAGGGTTCATACCCAATTTGGGGAAAATTCATGGGTTCAGTTTTAAAGCATAAATTCATGGTTTCTCATTACTTAGTTATGATTTATTTGAGATTCCTTTATTGATTTCAAAAACCCATACATTAAGGATGATTTCTAGTATGATTCTATTGAATAGCATGTTTTAAGTGAAAATTGCATGTTTAGATAACAAGACCTTATGTATTTATGAAATTGCATGCCTAATTCTTCAAGTTATGAATTTAGAAGGAAGAGTATGTTTTGAATTATGGCTATGCTAAGCTTCAAGAACTTATGATATGATAATTGCATGACATCAGATATGCCTTTATGCTTTTCAAACAAATTTGGCATCAGATATGCCATAAGTATATTATGAGCTATATGTATATTTTGGGAGTAGTATTTAGCATCGAGCGATGAGGGTTCGATAACCCAACTCCAAAACTACGTTGCCAACGTAGGTTATGAATCGCCCTATGGGCTTATGTAAGTGGTTCCACATTATGATTATGGTGTCCTGTGCTTTAGCGGGCATTAGGGCAGCTTTGCTAACTAGGGTTATATAGTTGGATTATGGTGTCCCGTTCCTTGGCAGGGTTCGGGGAAGCTTTGCTAACTAGGATTATATAGTTAGATTCCATATAGCTCACATGGTCTATTGTCAGTTATAAGAAACTCCTGTATGAATGTTTTCAAGTTTTCTAAGTTTATGACATCTTATTTTGAGGTTTTGACTTTTATCTCATGCTTATTACTCAAACTACGATATTTACTTTTGATATCTCTTTTATGCACAAACTCAATTTTAATCATGTTTTAAGCACGGTTTACCATGTTTATGCATGTCTCACATATTCAGTACATCCTATAGTACTGACGCATATTTTGCGTTGCATCCTATTATGATGCAGATTCAGGCTCCGATCCTCAGGTTCGTGGCTAGAGGTTAGCGGGTGTTCCAGCATTGAGTGGTGAGTACTCATCCTTCGAGGACTAGTGTCAGATTAGTTACTGCTATGGACTTCTTCTTAGTATTTGGAGTTAGTTGGGGTCTTGTCCCAGTAACTCATTATTCAGTTTAAAGGCTTTTCAGACATAGTTATAGATTCTGTCTATTGGGTTCTCAGATTATGTTATGTTTTAGAGTTGATCTATCTTATGGATTCAGTTGCCTATCTTTTCTGTTATTGCTTCCTCTAAGTTATCTATGTTTGTTTAAGTCGTGCTAAGACCAAAGGGTTAACTTGGGGCACTTGTGGTCCCGAGTCCCGTGTTACGTTTAGGGGGTAGCCTCGAGGCGTGACAGATGCAATTTAAACATAGTTTGTAATAACTATATTGAACACAAAAGAACATAGTGGACTGTATTTATGTCTTAATGAAATTCATGTCATAGTTAAATAGTAACAAAGCAATAGTAGGATAGTTTCAAATAACTTATTCTACACGAAAGAATATAGTAGAATCTTCCGTGAAAGTTCATTTTGAATGGTTATCTCGTCTCTTGTTCACCCAAACCTATGTAGAAAATCAAATTAATGTTTAGTTAGAAATATATAATTTATATATTTATTCCGATTTGATGTCTTTCAAAAATGTTAGTAATCATATTTCACCTAATACTTTCTTATAGACGATATTTCTTGTGTATGTTCCTGTCTTCCGATATGATTGTTCTGTCATAACCAATATTTTTATCGTGACCATTGATATTCCTCTTAAAAGTGCTATATAAAGTTGTCCATGTGAAAAAACATGTTGTGGTATATACAATCCTACATTTGGAATTGTCTAACCTTGTGCTTTATTTAGCGTCATTGCAAAATATAGACGTATTGAAAATTATTTTTGGATAAATTAAAAGGATATCTTTCATTCTCGGGTGGAGATAGTTGTATTCTTGGAATAAACACATGTTTGGTAGCAGATTGATCCATTGTTATTTCGGCATGTATGACATGTTGTCAAAACCTCTACAAATTAACTGTGTACCATTGCATAATCCATTTGATGGGTCCAAATTCCTAAGCAGCATGATGGGCGCATTTTCTTTCAAAACTAATCTAATATATATAACTGAAATAGTCAGCATTTGTTACGTATTTATAAACACTTAACTTTTTTAGCTTTATCTTGCGACAGGAAGTTACATAATAAGAGAAATGTAAATGATATAAGGGATTTGTTGATGTACCTATGTGATGGTAGTCCGTTTGGTATTAAGGTATTGAGGTATTCTTTTTTATAGTAGTTGTTGGTATTATCTTCAGTAGAGTCAAAACTGATATATGTTTTGCTTTCACCAGGATATATGTCTATCAACATTTCATTTAGTTGATGTAAAAATTTATTTTTGCTTGCTAAAATAGCCCTTTCTGTTATAAACTTCACAGATTTATAATTTTAATGTAGTGTTGAAAATATTTCCCTTACCAAGTACTTTTCTGGTTTACTCTCACTATTGTGTTTGAATACCATTTGGTTTAGAAGAAGAATTTGCGTGCTCTTCCCTGTTACCAACACTTAGTAAAAAGTCACTAAATTTTTTATGCGCTCTAGCTCTCATATTTGTTGTAAAATAGATATTTTCCATTAAAGGCCACTAATAGGAATATTAAGTCTAATCGGGTGTACAACACATTAATTGCTACACTTTACTGCTTTGTCAACATAGTTGATTTTCAAGGTTAATATACCAGCAGCATAACACATATGGAATGCTTAGTATCGTGCATTAATGTTGGTTGTTTCAATTTTAAATGGGATTGTGTTCAAATTAAATAAGGTGTAAGTAGTAGGCCGAAGGGTCGTAGGAGTATATTGTACTTTCTTATTATTATTTTTGGGCGGGGTAATGATTACGTTGTTTCTGTGCAATGTGATTGGTTTTCTTTAAGTTAATTCAGAATATTCTTTTAGTTTTAAAATTTTTCTTTTTGTTCGTGGTAAAATGAAACTCTTTGAATTCCCGGTGTGAAGAGATTTTTCCAACGTAAAAGTATGTAATGCTACAATATCATTTTCTTTGTCAAATATTTTACACGGTTTATTTGTATGTCAAAGTGCGTTCAGTGGAACTGCCATTTCGGAATTAAAAATTTGCTCCATTGCTTTATTTAATTACCATTATTAAGAAGTTGTCTTAAAACTAAATGGGACGTTGCAACCAAATTTTATTTGTTTTTTTTTTGTTTCTGGTGTTTTGAAAAAATGTATTTGAAGTGCTTAATACTTAGTGGCGCTTCTTTGTTGTGGCCAAAGGATATCATTACGGCAGGAAAGATTAGTGTTGCTTAATTTATGGTGTCGTAAATCATCTCTATAACATAGTTAAAATAAGATTATGAAATATTGTACACAAGTCACATAGTAACTAAGGGAGCAATAAGAATGGATTTCATTCAAATTTTAAATTCAACAACGACACATAATAACATAATGTTTGTACAATTACGAATATATTTGTATTCATTCTTTGTATGATGTATCCAGCAAAGTTCCTGCATAAATTTTTGTTCTCAGTTGATTTTGTGTTTTCTCTAGATATTAAATTCACAATTGGGAGATGTATGTGTATGTCCGAAATGTGGGCACCTCGAGTTGTTTAATGAATATCTCAAAATAGAAGTGCAAAATTAAGTGTCATAGATCAAAAGGTTGTAAAATTGTGTAAGTGTGCATCAATATGTACCTGACAAATAATATATGAAATTATATGTGTATGATTCATACATATTTTATACATTGTGGAATCATGGTAGTGATAAGTTAGGGTGGGGTATGAAACTATGATAGTCAAATTGCAGCAAGTAAATGTGAAGCATATATTGTGTCATAAGAAAATTAGATTCTCTTGTTGTGTTGAAAGGCTAAAACTTTAAAATGCTTACAGTACTCTTAAAAAAAATGTCTGACATAGTGAAGAAGGTGTTTTACTTATATGAACTCAAAGTTATGTTTGTTCTTCACGACACACAAAAGCAAGCATAACAGATTAGGAAAGGCTATTTTGGTGAGAATCGATTTTGTAAGTGTGAGTTGCAGGGGAAGCAATACTGATATTGACTGAAATCTACGGGGGAAAAAACCAAATATAGTGAAGAAGATATTTTTATCTGCGGGTGAAAAAACAGCACACATAGATAGAATAGAGAAGCGTTGAGAGAAAAGTCATTGTCGTCTGTTCTAGACTTACCATGATAAACTTTAAATTTTCTTTTAGAGTGAAAAATCCATAAGGAACGAAGTGTGAATGTTCATGTGAGAATGCAGAAAATTATTGTACTAAACATGAGATGTGGGTAGCAGTTTAAGTAGAACAGAGAAGCGTTGGGATGAAAGTCATTGTGAATTTTCATTATCAGTTTGAATGGTTTATAATAGGAGTATATAGGTGTGTCTACAAATACAAATCGCACGCTAGTATGAGTATAAAATTAAAAGGGGTAAACTTACAAATGGTTTACAGGAGACAAATACACAAATGCCGCTCAAAGGGAGTGGCTTTGTATTTTTGCCCCCTATAAGAAAGGTCTTACAAAAATAGTCTTCCTTCTTTTATGTATAAAACAACTACCTTTTTGCCCCCCCTATATCTCAAATATTTTTAAACAACTCTCCATGCTCATTTGTTCTCAACTTCTATATTTATTTCTTTTTCTCTTTTTTTATTTTTCTTTGATTTTTATTTTTTCTTTTTCCCCCCTTTTTTCTCAACTTTTATTTTTTTTTTATTTTTTGTTTTATTTTCTCTTCTATATTTTTTTTGCTTTTTTTTCAATCTTTATTTTTTTCCTTTTTTCCTCTAAATTCTTTTTTTTTCTCCTTTTTATTTTTCTTTATTTTTTTTTTTCATTTTTCTCAACCTTTTATTTTTTCGTTTATTTTTTGTTGTCTTTTTTTTCGCTTTTTTCTTTTTTTCTCAATCTTTATTTTTTTCTTTTCTCCTCTCAACTTCTATTTTTTATTTTTCTCTTTTTTCTTTGATTTTTTATTTTTCTCTTTACTTTTTTTTTATCTTTTTTCTCAACCTTTATTTTATTTTTTTATGAGATGTTCTATAACTCTTGCTTTAGAGGCAAGAGTTAGCCCAAGGACTTCCAAACAACAAATTACGCCTCATGAGCAAGACTTGACACTAGTACATTATATCTTAATTTATGAGATACTTTATAACTCTTGCCTTAGAGGCAAGACTTAGCCCAAGGATTTTCAAACAACAAGTTATGTCTCACGAGCAAGACTTGACACTACCTCATTGTGTCTTGATTTATGAGATATTCTATAACTCTTGCCTTAGACACAAGACTTAGCCCAAGGACTTTCAAACAACAAGTTACGCCCCATGGGCAAGAGTTGACACTACCACATTGTGCTTGATTTATGAGATGCTCTATAACGTTTGCCTGAGAGGCAAAACTTAGCCCAAGAACTTCCAAATAACAAGTTACGCCCCATGGGCAAGAGTTGACACTACCACATTGTGTCTTGATTTATGAGATGTTCTATAACTCTTGCCTTAGAGGCAATACTTAGCTCAAGGACTTTCAAACAACAAGTTACGCCTCATGGGCAAGATTTGACACTAGCACATTGTGTCTTGATCTATGAGATGCTCTATAACGTTTGTCTTAGAGGCAAGACTTAGCCTAAGGGCCTCCAAAAAATAAGTTACGCCCCATGGGAAAGAGTTAACACTACTTCATTATGTCTTAATTTATGAGATACGATCTATAACTCTTACCTTAGAGGCAAGACTTAGCTCAAGAATTTCCAAACAACAAGTTATGTCACACGAGCAAGACTTGACACTACCTCATTGTGTCTTGATTTATAAGATGTTCTACATAATTTTTGTCTTAGAGGCAAGACTTGTTCCAAAGGACTTTCAAACAACAAAGCACGCACTTAAGTTTACTTCGATGTCAAAGAAAGAAGATTCTCTTTGCGGATTATCCAACTTTTTGTTCACTAGCAAAAAAAATAGAGGTTAAGAAAAAAGAAAACAAAAAAAGAGAAAAGGAAAAAATAAAGATTAAAAAAAAAAAAAAGAGAAAAAAAGGTTGAGAAAAAAAACAAAAAAATAAAGGTTGAGAGAAAAAGAACAAAAAAATAAAGGTTGACAAAAAAGAAAATGAAAATTGAAAAAAATGAGAAAAAAGAAGAAAAAAAGGTAAAAGAAAAAGGAAAAATTAAAATTAAAAGTTGAAAGACAAATGAACATGGAGAGTTTGTGATGTAGAGGGGAAAAAATGTATTTGTTTTATACATAAAAAGAAAATAAAAAGCAAGGAAGGGTATTCTTTAAAGACTTTTCTTATGGGGGAAAAAATTGAAGACCACTCACTTTGGGGGACACCCCATGTAATTTCCTGGGTTTACGGGGGAGATAAATTTTATCGAAGGAAAGTCAATTATGTAAAGGTAAAGAGATATGATTGGCGAAGCCAAATAAGGGATACATGTAATTTAGATTTCATGAGTGCGAAAACAAACTCGCTGAGTAGCGAGATAGGTGAAAAGATATGAACTTTACTATAGTAGTTTCATATAAAGAGACTAACAACTTGAATTCTTGGATGGGCTTTAACAATGGGTGTAGATTGAAGGAATTCTGGCAGATTTCTGAAAAAAGATGGCTAGCTGTAAAAAGAGTGAAAGATTAGTGATTCGAAAGTAATAGGGAATACCTTGTTTGCCTGACAAAGAAGATGGAAGATTGTTGAGGTAGAACCAGCGTGAAATAGGGCATATCTTGTTTGCCTGACAAAGAAGATGGAAGATTGTTGAGGCAGAACCAGTGTGATGTTTGTTTTTTAACAGAGGTTTACCGGTTCACGTGTTGAGGAATTGTTCGTTGAGGCATCTGTTGAAAAGTGTTTGGCAGTGTCGTTTGGGAAATTTGCAGCAAAACTGTAGCATGGGGTAAAACGCCACACCTGGCGATTTGTTTCAACAGGTAGTAACTTTGGGTAAGAAGGAATAACAGGGCATACCTGTTTTGTTGAGGCGTCTGTTGGAAAGTGTTTGGTAGTGTCGTTTGGAAAATTTGCAGCGAATCTATAGCAGGGCAAAAAGCGCCACACGTAGTTATTTGTTTCGACAGGTACTAACTTTGGATAAGGAGAAGTAACAGGGCATACATGTTCCATCGCTCAAAAGTTGGAGATTTGTGGGAACACAGCCATATGCGATTTTTCTCTTTCAAATCGAGTAAAGAATAAGTTGCAACTGTTTGAGGTTTGATGGGGATTGGCGCTTGTCCAGGTTGTGAAAGTTGGAGTGGCATCTCTGGCTAAAAGTGGCTGATTTTTTTTATTTTAATTAGATTTTTTAATTTAGCGGTTGTTTCATAATTTCACTTTAATTTTTTGAGTTCATGCTTTTAAGGTAGTATAGATAGTGTACGTATGTTGCACGTGTGTGTTATGTCAATATAAAATATTATATATAAGAAGAAAGAAGTATATAATATTGCAATTAAGTTAGAATATATGTAATGTTATATTCATTAAATGGCAAAAATGTGTGTTCTTATTATTTTAGTATAGTAAGTTTACCTCAAATCATAAAGAGCGATTCTCAAAATCGTCTGATAGCCTCTTTATTCCCTAAGCAAACACCGACGATCAATGATGGAAAGGTTAACTATAAGCCAAACAACAAATGATTAGAAATCAAGTTCCTTCTATGAAATAACTGATGAATATCTGATATGAAAAAAAAAACTCATAATAAATTATATATTACATAACTTCAAAACAAAAAAAAACTAAATATATAGTAAGTTTACCTCAAATCATAAGGAGTCATTCTGTGAATCGTTTGGTAGACTCTTTATTCCCTAAGCAAACATCAACGACCAATGATAAAAAAGCTTAATAGTAAGCCAAACAACTAGTGATTAAAAATCAAGTTCCTACTATAAGATAACTGATGAATTTCTGATACGAATTTCTGATACGAAGGAAAAGAACTCATAATGAATTATATATTATATAACTTCAAGATAAAAATTAAAGATATAGTAAGTGTACCTTAAATCATAAGAAGCAATTAGAGGTCTGTCGCTATTGATCGTGGCTAAGAATATTTTTTTAATTCATTACTCATTCGTTACTAAACAGGATTAGCGATGAATTTTATTGTTTAACTTTTCATCGGTAATCATGTTTATTTAGTAATGAAATTACTAATATTAAGAAGGGAGAGTGAGAGGAGCTTAGGGTTAGCCAAGGAATTGACCAATTTGCCCTTCCCATTCTACCTTATTACAAATTTAATAATTGTTATACAAAATTATTATGTACATGATATGATTATCACGTATTTTAATTTGGCACATGTAGGTACAAAAAATGATTTGCACTGCCCACCCCACATTGTTAATTATTTCTTCTTACTTTCATCCCCTGCTTGACTTTTCATATTTTACTAATATTATTAAACCATGAGTATTAATATATAATACCAAGAATTTATCATGTCTTTGATAATTTTGAAAATATAGTAAACTCGAGTATTTCTTTTGGTGTTTCAAAAGTATCAAGTGTTTGATGTCATAGTAAATACTCTCTTCTTTTTATTTGTTTGTCTGGTTTTAGCTTGATACGAAATTTTAAGAAGTAAAGAAGACTTTTGAAATCTTGTAGTCTTAAATTAAAAATATGTAGAATGTACTCAATGTCCTTTAATCTTGTGATCTTAAATATGCCATGTGAAAAATTAAAAAAAGGAAAAAGATATTCTTTTTTGAATGAACGATAAATGAAAGTAACAAACACACTAAAACGAAGGAGTAGTACATAGTAGATTAGAAGTTTTTTGGTGCTTCTTTTATTTTATTGATTAGCCATTAAACATGTATATATAAGTTGTGAGAAGAATTACAACTTATATTATTTTATGTTTTGAGAAATTCAATGTTTAATTTTAAATTGGGATGAATGAAGTAGCATATATTGAGAGGGAAAGTGAGGAGCTTAGGGTCACGAGCTTATATAGGGGAATTTTTAAAAGGGATAATTTCAAATATGTACAATAAAGTAATTAGTTTACAATAAATATAACCAAGTTTTTTTTACAAAAAAAAATAGCCCAAAAATAAACTAGCCACAAAAAAAAAATACAAAAAAAATAGTCGCATGTATATGTAATGTATCGATAGTGTATAAAAGTTATGTAATGTATCAAAATTGTATAAATAGTGTATAAACGTGTATCAATATTGTATAAAAGTTATGTAATGTATCAAAATTGTATAAATAATATATAAACGTGTATCAATATTGTATAAATGATGTATAAACGTGTATATATAACATATAATGTATGTATCCATATTGTACAATTAAAATTGATCGCATGTATATGTAATGTATTGATCGTGTATAATCTCAACCCTATCATTTAATAACCTATTAATAGGATCAAGATTCTTGGTTTTACCCAACCCACAAATGAATTTTGAACATGTCAATGAATTTAACGAAAACCCAATTTGCTTCATTTCATTTTAATAACCTTATGCTAAATTAAAATGTGAAGTGCGAATCGGAACACCAATAATTCTATTGTAATCGATGCTGAACATTCGACAATCAGATTGTGGTATTTTATCCAACACTTGGAGTGCTTGTTTTACTAAACCTTTTTTCACGTAGTTTGATATGTGAGTGCGATATACGAGTCTATTCTTATCAAAATATAGACTCCTCAAAAGCTAAAAGCATAGCCTTCGCTTCTTCCTCAACTCAATACACCAATATAAAGCTTTAAAATTGAATTTTTTTTTAGTATTTTTATGCACTTTGTACTTAACAGAGAAGGGTTTTGGGGTGGGATGAAGGATAGGAGAAACTGGTTTTGACGATGGAGAAGATAGAGAGAGAAAGAGAGAAATTCAATTCTGAGGAAAATCCCGAAGATGCAACCCACATACAGAAAATCACAAACTTTCTAGTGGAGTCTTTCAATCCAGACCAACTCAAAATCTCTTCTAAACAGTCTTAAATTTTATATATGAGCTCGTCACAATATTTTGAATCTTTTAATATGTTATTCACTCAAAATGATTCACGTTTACGGTACGTCGAATTTTAAAATCGAGCTTTTAAGAAGTTTAATAGTTGAATGAAGAAGGAGGAGGAGGAGAAGAAGGGGGGAGGAAGAAAGAAATTAAGAAAGAAGAAGAAGGAGTGAAGAAGAAGATTTGGTGGAACATTAATCATTAATGGTACAGACAAGAACAAAAGAAGAAAGAAGAAGGGAAAGCTGATCCATTCAGCCGAAGGGTCAATGTTGGAAAATAATATGGCTGAATGGCCAATTAATATAATAAATGGGTGACTTTTTTTAAGTGGGCTATGTTTTGTGTAAATTTTTTTCCTAATGGACATTTTATTTAATTTTCTCTTTTAAAATTTCATGATTTAATTGCTTTAAGGCCTCATGAAATGACATTTATGATTGAAAAAAAATTAAACAGTGAGCTCAAAACTTTTCACATGTAATGACAAGTAGTACAAAATCTGAGCCTACTTGAGTTTCACATTGACACAATGTAATTTTTTATTATATTATTATGAAAAAAATTATATCTTATAATAATTTTTGTGTAGTTTTTAAATATCTAAATTTTCTAATTTTAAATATTAAATTTATCTAATTTAATTTAGCACCAAAAATTATTCAAATTGATTGTCAAAAAGCAAAATATGACAAGAAATAGTGAGGAGTATGTAGTAGTAAAATATAGTCGAAGTAACATTTGTGGTCAAATTATTAAGTGTGTTTATAATTAATGAAAAACATCTTTTGTTTCTTATTTTAATGATTGAAATTTTAAAAAGAAACTATTTAAAAACACAATAGTTAAAGCACAATAATTAACTACTTAAGATATTTAAAAAAAATTATAATTTTTTTTATTGACTTTTAAAATTTCACCAGTGTCACATAATTGATACAAAATAAGTAACATATATTGGGTTCGCGCTGACGCGAGCTCTTATATCTAGTAACTTAATATATATAAAAAATTAAATTATCATAGTGTATTCTTTTTACATGTTTAAAAGTTTGATCCAATCTAATAAGTAAGTCTTTCTTCAGTTTGTTCTAATCCTTGCTTCATCGAATAAAAGAAGTCATAGAAATAACTTTTGATTGAAAGGGAAAAAAGAATTCTATCCCACGTGAATTAAGCTCTCGTTATGGATGAAGTTCGGGAAAAGGACCGGACTACAAAAGTTTTTTATATGCAGTCTTAATTTTTTTTTATATAAGAGATTATTTTCACAATTTAAACTCGTGACCTTCTAATCACATAACAATAATTTTATTAGTTACGTTAAAGACTTTCCATTGCATGGGACCAAACAAAGTCATATGCTAAGATCTTCTGATGCAAGAAATTAGACAACCAATGAATATGAAACGATTTAAATTACAATGATTATATTGTTTAATATATCCAGAATCAATAAAGGTCCCTGGCATTCTTATTGCGAGAGTTGATTCTGCTATCTACTTTTCCAACTCCAGTTATATGTGGGACAAGTACTAATTACTACAGTACATCATTAGCTTAATGATATCGTTTTATTAAAACCTCAGACCTAAATTCATGTTAAAAATCAATATTTTGCAGGATACTAAGATGATTAACTGATGAAGAAGAAATACTGAAAGAAACTAATCAACAAAAGATCCAGTATTTGATAGTTGAGATGTCACGTAAGAAATTCTCACTTTTTATGTGTAGATGACATATATTACCTGATCAGTAACAGGGCAAGAATTGGGAAGAAATCTAGCAAAACTTTTGCCTCGTTCATCAACGTTGTTCCGACAAAACATTAAGCCAATATAACCTAATAACGAAACATATTGAAGTGGGTATTTATTGAACACAAACACAAAAAAATTAAATAGAATTCACTAATCAAAATAAATTATAACTCAGTGAAATAAATAAATAAGAACAATGCTAAAAATTACAGAACATCAAATTTTTGAATGATGATAAAATTAGAGTTTCAACCAAAGATGAAGGTTGCCTTCTAGCAGACTTCGTTTTGGTTTTAAAATAGAAGTGTCCATCTATTTTGGACTTTTCGTTTTGAAATTCTAATTTTGGTATTAATGTTTTGGAATTCTAAAAAACAATTTTTCTTTCCATATATTTTAGGAGGCTTCAAGATTCTCCTAATAACTCTTAACATATATTTTCTCTTACCATATATTTTATGACTCATTAATTTTTTACTAATTAAAAAAATAATTTGAGAAAAATAGTAAATGACAATTTTGTCTATTGCGAATTCTTTTAATGAAGGGTGAAACATTCAAATCATATTATAAGGTCCTTCACACTTTTAATATAACTAGTTTAGTGTACGTGCTTTGCATGTTGTATTACGTCAATTAATAAAATACAAGAAGAATAAAACTACTAAAATATAACAATTGGTATTAAAATAAATATTATAAGTTTATCATTCAAATAAAAGCTTCATATCAAGATTCAACACTTAACTATAGATTCATGATTCAAATAAAAGCTCTGCTATTAAGATTCAACACTTAACTATAACTATATATTTTGAATTCAACAAATAAGTCTAATCAAAGATTCACTATAATACTAACGAATACAACAACAACAGACCCAGTGTATTCTCAAAAAGTGGGGTCTGGGGAGGGTAGAATGTACGTAGACCGTACCTTTACCTTAGAGATGAAGTAAAAAGGTTATTTCCGATAGACCCCCGGCTCAAGACAAAAAAATGACCAAAAAAATATGTAATGACAGTACAAGAGATATAGACAATAAACGAAAACAACAGAATGCCGCGGAACAGTACTACAATAAAATAATACTATAGTCGACTATACAAAATACTAGACAGTATCAGAAGTCGAAGATCAAGAAACTACAAGTGTAGACCTACAACTACTAATAAGGGCAATAAGATACCGCACTCCTACCTACTAGTAAGATGCAATCCTACCTACTACCCTTTTACCCTAATCTGTGTCCTCCACCCCTTCCTATCTAAGGTCATGTCCTCGGTAAGCTGCAACTGCATCATATCCTGCCTAAGCACCTCTCACCAATATTTCTTCGGTATGCCTCTACCCCTCCTAAAACTATCTATAGCCAACCTCTCACACCTCCACACTGGGGCCTCCGTGCATCTTCTCATCACATGTCCGAACCATCTCAACCTCGCTTCGGTGCATCTTGTCTTCCACCGAAGATGCTCTCACCTTGTCATGGATATCCTCATTCCTAAATCTATCTCTCCTAGTAAACCCACACATTCAACACAACATCCTCATCTCATCCACCTTCATCTTATGGACGTGAGAGTGCTTGACTGGCCAACACTTCGCCTATACAACATAATCGGTCTAACCGCTACTCTGTAAAACTTGCCTTTAAGTTTAAGAGACACCTTCTTATCACACAAAACTCCTGAAGCGAGCCTCCATTTTCATCCACGCTGCATCAATCCGGTGGATAACATCTTCGTCAATCTCACCATTTCCCTAGATAACAGACCCAAGATACTTGAAGCTACCTCTCTTATGGATGACATTTGTGTCCAGTCTCACTTCCACGTCAGTCTCAGGTGTCACCTCACTGAACTTGCACTCTAAATATTCAGTCTTGGTCCTGCTCAACCTAACCCCTTTAAACTCAAGGGTCTGTCTCCAAACCCCCAAATTAGCATTAACTCTCTTACGGGTCTGGTCAACTAGAACCACGTCATCTGCAAATAACATACACCAAGGCACCTCCCCTTGAATTTGCCGCGTCAAAACATCCATTACCAAGGCAAACAAAATGGGCTAAGGGACGATCCTTGATGCGACCCCATCAACATGGGAAATTGCTCCGAGTCTCCTCCTGCTATTCTAACACGAGTCTTTGCCCCATCAAATATGTCCTTAATCGACCTAGTGTACGCCACAATTACACCTCTAGCCTCAAAGCACCTCCAAAGAACCTCCCTGAGAACTTTGTCATAAGCCTTTTCTAGGTCGATGAACACACTGTGCAAGTCCTTCTTCCTCTCCCCATACTGCTCTACCAGTCTCCTCACGAGATGGATAGCTTCTGTAGTCGAGCGGCCTGGCATAAGTCCAAACTGATTCTCAAAGATAGTCACGAGCCTCCTCATCCTTAACTCCACCACTCTCTCCCAAACCTTCATAGTGTGACTTAACAACTCGATACCCCTATAGTTGTTGCAATTCTGAATGTCACCCTTGTTCTTATACAATGGAATCATCATACTCTATCTCCAAGGTTTGGGCATCCTCGTTGTCCTAAAAATGATGTTAAGCAACTCACTCATCCACTCCACACCTTCCCCGCTTATGCACATCCAAAAATCCACCGGAATCTTGTTTGGCCCAGTCACTCTACCCCTATGCATTCTACAAATAGCACACTTAACCTCCTCAACCTTAATACGCCTACAATAGCCATAGTTGCGATGCCTCTTAGAGAGCTCCAAATCCCCTAACACAATGCTTTTTTCCCCTTCTTCATTCAAGAGTTTATGGAAGTATAACTGTCATCTCCTTCTAATAAGAGCCTCTTCGACCAATACTTTGACATCCTCATCCTTGATGCACTTCACTTGGTCAAGGTCCCTAGCCCTTCTCTCCCTAGCCTTGGATAGCCTTTACAACCTATTATCTCCACCTTTACCTTCTAATGTTGTGTATAAGCTTTCGAAAGCTGTTGTTTAGCTGTTGTAACCGCCAACTTAGCCTCTCTCCTAGCTACCTTATACTCCTCCTTATTCTTCTGCTTTTCCTCCTTATCCTTACTTTAAACCAACTTTGCGTAAGCCCCCTTTTTTGCCTCCACCTTCACTTTTACATCTCTATTCCACCACCAGTCCCCTCGATGCTTGCCAGCGCAGCTTCTCGAGACACCTAATACCTCTCTCGATGTCTCCCTGATGTAATTGGCCATCGTCTCCACATACTATCCACATCCCCTCGACTCTCCCAAGCCCCCTTATTCCTCAACTTTGCTCCTATCTCCAGAGCATTGTCCATGGTCAAGCTACCCTATTTAATTCTAGGTCAGTCAACCACACTCCTCTTCTTTCCCCCCATCTTAATTCCCATGTCCATCACCAAGAGCTTATGCTGGGTCGAAAGGTTCTCACTTGGTAATACCTTACAGTCTTTGCAAAAACCTCTATCCCCCTTCCTAAGGAGCAAAAAGTCTATCTGCGTCTTGACCACCAAACTACGAAAGGTAACCAAGTGTTCCTCCTTCTTTGGGAAGCTCGAATTTGCTACCCTCAACCCAAAGGCTCTAGCAAAATCCAAAAGTGAGGCTCCTCCATCGTTCCTCTTGCCGAAACCAAAGCCTCCATGCACATCATCATAACCCTCCGAGGATGCTCCGATGTGCCCATTGAAATCACCCCCTACAAAAAGTTGCTCGATATTGGGTATACTGCCAACCACCTCGTCCAAAGCCTCCCAAAAGCTCCCCTTTTCCTCCTCGCCCAAGCCCGAATGGGGTGCGTAAGCACTAATAATGTTCAAAGTAAACCCTATAACGACTAACTTAATCGACATCATCCTATCGTTGACCCTCCTAACCTCCACCATTTGCTCCCTGAGCTCTTCATCCACTAATATTCCTACTCCATTCCTATTCCTCACACCGTCGGAGTACCACAACTTGTACCCGTCCACATCTCGCGCCTTAGAACCTATCCATTTGGTCTCCTGGACACAAGCTACATTAATCCTCCTCTCTCTAAGAATCTTTACAAGCTCTATAGACTTTTCTGATAACGTCCCTATATTCCAAGACCATACTCTCAACCTAGAGGCTCCTTTGACCCTCTTAGCCCTCCTGTCCCCAACCCCGACCTCACTGCCGACCCCAACCAATGATATGACCCTAGTCTCCCATCATCTATCAAAGCCTCAAGGAAAGTTTAAACTAATCAGAGATAAGAAAAAAAAGCTACTGCTAAACAATCCAAGACCAACCAGGGGACTAGAAAACCTAACACAAAATGGAGAAAAAAGAACAGAACAACAACAATCAAGAACAAAAATAACCCAAACCTACGGTACCCAACGAGAATTACTAGCCTGCGAGAAGCGGGAAATTGTCATGAAAATAAAGAGGCAGTAGTCCCGAAATCAGACTATAATACAAACAGAAGCAAATATCGCACCCTAAACACAAAAATAAGCAAGGAAGATTAATAGCAAAAAATAAACAAAACACTCAATAACCAAAAAACAACAAATTCCAAATCTAAATAGTCAACCAAGAACGCGATAATATTAACCAAATGACAAAGAAAGCTGAGAGAAATATAGATTCAAGTGTAGAAGTCATCGGGTTAAGCTAGAAGAAAAGAAGGGACCGCTTTCTTGCTCGATTTGTTGGATTCCGGAAAAATTTGCTGTCAAAACGTCAGAATCTACGTGGTCGCCGGACTGTTATTGTTCACCAAAAAGTTGTTTGTCGCCAAAACTCGTCGCCTAGATCTAACTCCCAAACGTTCCTGCAAGAAGAAGAAACAACAGAAAAGAAAAGCAAGATATAGAGGTTTTTGCCTGAGCAGATCTGGTAGCCGAGGGACTAACGTCGCCGAAAAGAGTAGCGGCTTTGGCTAGCAGATGCGGTTCTAGCAAGAAAATGGAAATCGCCGGAGAAAGGTTGCCGGAGAAGAGGTCGTCGACGAAGAGGTTGGTGGCGGTACTCTCCGGAGGTGGCAGCAGTGGCGGGGCGCGTGACGGGCTCCGACAGTAGGTCCACCGGCGAAGATTCGTAAGGTCACCGAAAAATATGGGGTTGCTGGCAGTAGAGAAGAAAGGAGATCAGAGATCGGAAATCAAGGGTTAAACTTCTGGGGTCATCGGCGCATGAAGTTCTCTTATCAGAACCTATCAGTCAAACCTATGGAGAAATATTTGCATAAACCAGAGGGCGATTGATTTTGCATCAAAATTTCCTGATATCATTACTGATAAAACTCAGCTGCAAAGATTTTTGGAAAGTTTAAATTACATATCCCCTTTCTATAAAAATTTATCCCGTGATTTAGCCCCTCTATATGATCGGCTAAAAAAGAATTATAAATCCCCTTGGACTAATAGTCATACAACTTTGGTAAAGCATATTAAACTTCGTGTTCAGTCTTTACCTTGTTTAAGCCCAGTTAATCCTACTTGGAAAAAGGCTATTGAGATGGATGCGTCCAATATTGGTTATGGTGGGATTCTGAAGCAAATCAATCCCAATGAGACAAAAGAATATTTGATAAGATTATACTCTGGTAAATGGACTGAGGCCCAGAAAAAATATGCTACTGTGGCCCATGAAATGCTCTACATTGTTAAATGTGTTTTGAAATTCCAAGACGATCTTTATAATCAAAAGTTTTTGATAAAAATAGATGCTCAATCTGTTAAATACATGTTTGACAAAGATTTTAAACACGATGCTTCTAAAATGATATTCGTAAGATGGCAAGCTCAATTAGCCCCTTTTGACTTCGAGATCATTTATAAAAAGGGAATTGATAACTCCTTACTGGATTTCTTATCTAGAGAATATCTGCAATAAATCTAACGATTATCTTCTACTATACGATAGGATGGATCCCCCGTGGATCACCAAAGAAAGAGAAAGGGGAAGATCATCCCCTAGCTCGCAAGGGAGGTCATACTCCCAATCAGCATCATCGGGATCATGATATTGATCCTCGTCAAAACTCCCTGTTATACAGAGAGGAAGAATGAGTTTGTTTGATGAGAATATTTCTCAAAAGGATGCATCATCCGTTAATCTAAAGGATATTCCTGAAGACAGTCCGTTATACGGACATTTGAAAGCCTATTTGGCCAATCAAAAGCAAGGAGATATCTTTGCTTCTATTGCTAAAGAGGATATTGATGATATCAAATCCTTCAAAAAAGTACCAAAGAGGGAAATTATATTTCTCGTAGAAAGTTCTGATATCCAGACAAATAATGAACCTTGGAAGATACTCCAAAGGTATTTGATCGACGGTTTATACTACCCGGGTGAGTCATACAAAATCCAAAACTATTATGAATCCATTTTGATAAATACGGGAAGTGTAGAATTTCAGCATTTCTCAGGATATTATACTAATGAGAAAGTTTATAACTTCTCAAAAATCATTATTAAACGGATTATATACGTCAAAGAATGGGGTATATCCACCATGAGAGAAAGGCAGATAAGCCTTAATCAGTCCAGCATGAAACAATTCAAACTTTGCTTAATGGACTGAGATGTCGAACTTTAAGTGAGTTCAGATGGTACAAATATACCTTCCTAAGTAGTGTTATGGAATTACTTGAAAACAAATATGATCATTGGAAATCCAAGTTTATAGATGGGCTTCCCTCCTTATTTGCTGAAAGAGTTCGAAAAATTCTAAGGGGTAGTCATACTGAAATTCCCTACAAAGATTATACCTATGGTAAGCTTATTGGAGTTTGCACTCAAGAAGGGTTAAATCTGTGTAATGAATTGGCTATGTCCAGACAGCTTTAGATGGATAATGATAACGCCCAAACTACACCTCAAATTAACGAAGCGTAAGCGGTCGTAGTCAACTATAGAACCCAACAAGGTTGGGGTCGAATCCCACAGAGAATATGGTGAAGATTAAGCCTTTAGTGAAGTATGTGACTAGTCGTCAATAGTTTCCGGTAAATAGGGGGGATTTTGTGATCAATATTGTAAACAAAACAAACACTTAACGTATGAGTGATAATCAATAGGAGAGAGAGAACTAGGGAAGTGTTTACCATGGCGTTAGTAACAAAGTCGATTCTAGGCTTAACGGGGTTCTTTCTATATGCGTGTCACGATGCGATTGAATTAATTGTATCGTCTAAACGTTTCTCAACCAAATAGACAAATTTACTTTTCAATTCTCTCGAACTTGAAAAGGTGTGCTTTAGATTTCAATCCTAAACATCAAGTAGATTAATCTAGTTACAGCATTAATCATAAGACGAGAGTTAGTAGTCTCGAATCCTCGTTGTTAATCAAGTTTCCCGGTTTTAATCTCTTTACTCAAGCAAATTAAACCTAGGCAAGTTCTAATGTTTGCAACCACTAGAAAACGTGACATAATGAATGATTAACAAAGTGACAACATATATATTGAACCCGACGCTACCCGGAATCTATCTTGCTACGTTTGCCATGGCTCCCACAACCCTAGTTGTGAGAGTTTTAGTTAATCATGCGTATAGAAGAATAGAAGAAAGTCATGTTCATAATAAAGAAAAGAAATCCTTACAATGTATTGAAAACAATCCTCAATAATCCAAGAACAAGAATAACAAGATCCCCAGAACGATTCAAGAACACGAATTCAAGAAGTAGAAAACGTGTTTCTTGATCTTCAAGTTGACTAAAATCTCTCCTAAAACTATTGTAAAAAGCTTTATTAATTGCATAATGAAAATAAACCTAACATAGGGTATTTATAGGAGTCTAGAAAACAAATCCCACAATCGTCCGGATTCCGCGTAGCGGACTGCCCAGGTGTGACGGCCAGGCTGACGGACCGTCACTGGCTTGACGGACCGTCGCCTGGGCCGTCACCACTAGGCAGTGGTGCTGCCTTGGTGTGACGGTCACTGTGACAGACCGTCACATGTGTGACGGGCCGTCACTCAGGCCGTCACTCTTAGGCAGAATGTCGTTTTTCGCGTATTTCCTTCCGTTTCCATGTTTGTCTCCATTTCCTGAAAATACAACATAAAAACATCAAAAACGACAATGGTTGCTTGAAAACGTACGATTGTTCTTAGCTTAAAGGAGTCGAAAGTGCCGTAAAATAGCGGCACATCAACACCCTCAACTTAAGACGTTCGCTTGTCCTCAAGCAACATGACATAAAACAATAATACGACTCACTAAGAAAACAAACTCGTGTCTCTATCAACTCATGGTCATTCAACATCTTTTTCAATCAAGCTCCCTCGTAGCACACAAATGTATGAAACACTAACTTGCAAGGATCCAAACATGTCATTCCGATATGATAGAATATTATGCATACACACGCGCAGCTATCCTAACAATCAATAGATAATACAGACATCTTGGTGCCCTCACCACAAAGAAATCCCACACACAAGATTTGGGACTAGGTAAGCGCTCACACTCACAAACGATTTCAAACAATGCACATGCGATACCATAGGCTTGCCCTTACTATTCTATTTTAGTTCTTCAGAAAGCCGCTCAGGATCACTACAGGACTTGTTTAGGCTTGTAATGAGGCTTCGGGTGCAGGTAGGATACATTTAGGGGTTAGTGACTAAGCCCTCCTTGGAACTACCGACGTCTTCTTACCACATAACTTTACTTTGTCCATCCTTATTCACCTTTTTATTTCCTTCTCTCTAGCTACAGGTGCAGCCTCTTTATTTTGACCATTCTTTTTGTTACTTTTCCGATCTTTTTTCACTTCTTTTTATTTTTCTTTTCTTAGGCACACACCCGAATTTTCATTCTATTCACAACCAATCTTCTCCCTCCTCTTTTTCTTATCATTCACCTCTGTAGTAGCCACCCTCAACTTAGGCTGATTGCCTGTGTTGAGGTGCACAATGTCCATGGCAGGACCAGGGCCAAAACAGGGTTTACCTCTATAGTAGCCACCCTCAACTTAGGCTGATTGCCTGCGTTGAGGTGCACGATGTCCAAGGAAGGACCAGGGCCAAAATAGAGATTCAAAGTTAAACGGGAATGGTGACAGGTTATTGAAAGAATAAGGTCAATTATGGCTCAAACAGGGATCAAAGGGATTATTTATATTTGGACGGTCTTTCAGGTTAAGTGGACTGCACACAAAAAGGGCATGTGATCCTTTCCTAAGCAACCAAACTTCAAACTTAACAAAATAGACCGGGACGCGGGCAAAGTTCTAGATGCATGCACAGAGTAAGAATTTATAACAATAATCTCACACGCTCTTGGCACCAAGAAACTATATCGCTACCAACTATCAAACAACCGCTCGGTTTAAGCATACTCATTCTACTCATAATCACACAATGACATACAAGGATCCAGACAGTCAATCGTTTCAACATAAGCTCAAAAACCAGAAAATTTTTAAAGGGCCTCGTTTTTAAACAAGAAAAACGCCATGCTTGCTATAGACACTAAAAAAAATAACAACCTAAACATGCCGGTTCTACTAGATAGCCCACCGGAGGGAAAAGAAACACGGCAACAAAAACCCTCGGTGGTGACTCACAGGTTTCCCCACACCCTCAACTTAGACTCATGCATTGTCCCCAATGCATACATATGAAAACTAAAAACTGTGAGAATAAAGGAATACCTGTGAAGTCGATATGACTCAGATTCTGGAACGATGTTGGAGACCACCAGGGTCTCCAAAACAAGAGAACTCGATGGAGTGTGGCGTTCCAGCTTCCTCTTTGGGCTCCATCGCTAGTCGCGACAACTTCTTCGCTCTTTCTTTGCAGATTCTCTTGCGGTGTTTTCATTTTCTTGATCTTTCACTGCTTTCCTTTACCTGCTTCTCCTCTTGTGATCGCGACCTTACTTTCATAACAGCTCGGGTTTCAAGACAACCCTTCTCCTCAGGGTACACATCCGCAGGGACTTCCTCAATAGCATTGATGACCGCGACAACCCTCATGTCACTTGGTTGCTTCATCAATTTGGACACATCGAACTTGACCACTTCATTGTTCAATCGGAAGGTCAGTTCGTTTCTCTCCATGTCGACCAGTGCTCTTGTTGTGGCTAACAATGGTCGTCCCAAGATTATGGGAACTTCATAATCTACTTCGCAATCCAAGATCACAAAGTCGGCCGGGATTATAAGCTTACCAATCTTGACCAGCACATCAGATAAGATTCCCACCGGTCGCTTTACTGAGCGGTCAGCCATCATTACTCTCATGGATGTTGGTTTAGGAGCTCCCAAACCCAATTGTTTGTAGACCGCTAGCGGCATCAAGTTGATGCTAGCACCAAGATCACATAATGCTCTTCCGAAGTTGAGCTTCCTGATAGTACAGGGAACAGTGAAAGCACCTGGATCTTCCTTCTTTTCGACTAACGACCTTGAAGAAATAGCGCTGCAGTGGTGGAGGTTGTCTTCCGGTTCAAAACTTACCGACCTTTTCTTTGTAATCAAGTCCTTCATGAACTTGGCATAACCGGGCATTTGTTCCAGCGCTTCCACCAATGGTATGTTTATTGAAATCTGCTTCAGCATGGTCATGAAGTTCAGGAACTTACCATCGTCAGCTTTCTTCTTCAAACGCTGGGGGAAAGAAGGTGGTGGCCGAGGCATCATAGTTGGAAGATTTTCAGCTTCCTTACTTTTCTCCGCGGGCTTTGGAGTTTCCTCCTCTACCGCCTATTCATCATCCGCAACATCACCTTGAGTCTGAATTACCGGATGTGATTCCGATAATATTTTTCCGCTTCTTGTGGTGATCGCCATACAACTTGCGTCATTCCTCGGATGAGTGGTGTCGCTCGGCAGGGTACCTATCTTCCTTGGGTTTAGAGATGCCGAGATGTGACCCACTTGCTGCTCTAGTTGCTTGATCGCGGTTGAGTGTGACTCCACTACCTGACTCAATGTTGATAACTCAGTCTGTATTGCCTTTACCCCAGAGTCAGTCGATTCCACCTTTAGCAGCATCTTCGCCATCATGTTCTCAAGTTTGGACGTCTCAGCCTCGTTGCCAGCTTTGTCCCGATTACCAGGTGGTATATACAACCCACCTCTATCGGTGTTGTTCCTCCAGTTTCCTTGGTCGCGATCTTTGTAGCCACCTTTCTCATAGTGGTTGTCTCGCTGATAGTTCCGACCTTGGTTTCCCTGGCCATTGGCCAGGAAACCCCCCAAATAGTTGGCCTCCTCATTAGATTCAACCTCGGGTGCTCTACCTTGCGAACCTACGGCTTTCACCTTCTCCATGCCTCCTGAAAACATGTGCTTTGTCAGGAGATCCAACTGCGTTTTTAGATGCGCCATGTCTTGGTCGCGCTCCTCCTCTTTCCTACACTGCTCTGCTGACATACCAACGGTATAGGTGCTAGCTGCAACCTCTGAATCTCGTGTGTGCCAGGCCCTGTTGGTTTTGGTGAGCCTGTCCAAAGTAGTTGTGGCCTCAACAAAGGTGAGACCCATGAATGCACCACCTGCTGCGTTGTCTAACGTCAGCTTGGTAGCCGAATTCAGTGCCCGGTAGAACGTCTGCATCAAAAGGTTATCGGTCAACTAATGGTTCGGGCATTGTGTTATCTTCTTTTTGAATCGCAACCAAGTCTCGTGCAGTGCTTCGTGCGGTTGCTGCCTGAATTTGCTAATCTCGTCCCTCAACTGTATCATCCGAGAGGGAGGAAAGAACCTTTCTAGGAAAGCTCCTCTCAACTCTCCCCACGTTGCGATAGAGTCGGGGGTCAGCTCTGTCAACCACAATGCTACCTCATCAGACAGAGACAACAGAAACAACCTGAGCCTGATCGCTGTCTGACTCACGCCCGGCAGTTTAAACGACATGCATATGCCCACGAAATTCATTAGGTGCTGGTTTGGATCATCCCCAGCGACACCTCGGAACACTCCTCTCAAGTTCAACAGCTGGATCATCGTGCTAGTGATGTTGAACTTGGCTTCGGGCGGTAGCGGTGGAACAACAATGGCGCCAGCTCCATCTAAGTCGAGATCCTCATCATTCCGTGCGATCTCATCCTGCAGACCACCAGCATTCAGATTTTGTTGGATCTGCAGTTCTGCAGCGAGCCTTGCTGCCTCTAGTTGTGCGGCCATATTCCGCCTCAATGTTCTAGCGAGCTCGGGATCGTAAGGTAATATTGATTCACCCGAGCTCCGGGTACTTGGCATGCACAACTATGTACCCTGTCAATAACAAAAACAACAAATAAATGTAAAAGCAGGAAATTATGACTAAGAGTCAAATAAACACACCAGACTTAATTAACAACCGTATTCCCCGGCAATGGCGCCACTTTTTGATAACGCCCAAACTACACCTCAAATTAATGAAAAGTAAGCGGTCGTAGTCAAATATAGAACCCAACAAGGTTGGGGTCGAATCCCACAGAGAATATGGTGAAGATTAAGCCTTTAGTGAAGTATGTGACTAGTCGTCAATAGTTTCCGGTAAATAGGGGGGATTTTGTGATCAATATTGTAAACAAAACAAACACGTAACGTATGAGTGATAATCAATAGGAGAGAGAGAACTAGGGAAGTGTTTACCATAGCGTTAGTAACAAAGTCGATTCTAGGCTTAACGGGGTTCTTTCTATATGCGTGTCACGATGCGATTGAATCAATGGTATCGTCTAAACGTTTCTCAACCAAATAGACAAATTTACTTTTCAATTCTCTCGAACTTGAAAAGGTGTGCTTTTAGATTTCAATCCTAAACATCAAGTAGATTAATCTAGTTACAACATTAATCATAAGACGAGAGTTAGTAGTCTCGAATCCTTGTTGTTAATCAAGTTTCCCGGTTTTAATCTCTTTACTCAAGCAAATTAAACCTAGGCAAGTTCTAATGTTTGCAACCACTAGAAAACGTGACATAATGAATGATTAACAACGTGACAACATATATATTGAACCCGACGCTACCCGGAATCTATCTTGCTACGTTTGCCATGGCTCCCACAACCCTAGTTGTGAGAGTTTTAGTTAATCATGCTTATAGAAGAATAGAAGAAAGTCATGTTCATAATAAAGAAAAGAAATCCTTACAAATGTATTGAAAACAATCCTCAATAATCCAAGAACAAGAATAACAAGATCCCAAGAACGATTCAAGAACACGAATTCAAGAAGTAGAAAACGTGTTTCTTGATCTTCAAGTTGACTAAAATCTCTCCTAAAACTATTGTAAAAAGCTTTATTAATGGCATAATGAAAATAAACCTAACATAGGGTATTTATAGGAGTCTAGAAAACAAATCCCAAAATCGTCCGGATTCCGCGTAGCGGACTGCCCAGGTGTGACGGCCAGGCTGACGGACCATCACTGGCTTGACGGACCGTCGCCTGGGCCGTCATCACTAGGCAGTGGTGCTGCCTTGGTGTGACGTTCACTGTGACGAACCATCACATGTGTGACGGGCCGTCACTCTTAGGCAGAATGTCGTTTTTCACGTATTTCCTTCCGTTTCCATGTTTGTCTCCATTTCCTGAAAATACAACATAAAAACATCAAAAACGACAACGGTTGCTTGAAAACGTACGATTGTTCTTAGCTTAAAGGAGTCGAAAGTGCCGTAAAATAGCGGCACATCAGATAAGCTTAAAGAAAGATCTCAGCTTGGAGACTTTTGCACTCAGTTCGGTTTACCCGGACCTTCTACTTATAATAAAGAAAAAAGAAGATATTATAAGTCCTCTAGAACTGAAGAATCTCACAGGAAAAAGAGATCTAGACGTTGGACTAAGGAAGAACGTGAAGCTAGAAAAAGCTTTCGTAAGTCTACTAGATTTACCAAAGATAGATCAGGAAGAGATCTGTCAAAAATCAAACATTATAAGTGTGGAAACTTTGGTCATATAGCCCTCAATTGTAAGTTAACTAAGTTGAAAACTTTAGAATTAGATGTCGAAACCTTTGATAAGGTGTATGGTTTGTTATACACTTCTGGTTCGGATGCAGATTACTCCAATTCTAATTCAGGTTCTGATATAGAACTTCTAGATTTTTCAGATATTGATAAAAGAAATGATCAGTGTACTACTTGCAAAGGTGATACTTGCAGCTGTGAAGACGATGAGATTTATAAGTTACAATCACAATTCCAAGAGCTTGGTGTTAGCACGATCACTTCTGACAACGTGATCGAACTTTTAAAAGAAGTTACTGATAGCAAACTTCGTGAAAGAACCATCAATCTAGCTACCACTAATGAGGCTAGTTCAAGTTCTTATAGACCCCCTGATAATAAAAAGGATGATTTTGAATATTTTACTCCTTATTCTTTAAAAGAGGTTGATAATCATCTTATGAGTAAAAATGAATTTTCTGAAAGAAATTCCTCTTTAATTGATTTAAAAGAAGAAATTGAGAATTTAAAAAGGAGATCAAATCTCTTAAACAAAATCAAATCATTTTCGATCATAGAATTACTCAGATTGAGACTAATAATTCTGGTGTTGCTAAAAATGATTACATTTCTTCAAAAAATAAAGAAAAAGATATTTCTGAACCAGACCCTAAAAATGATATGTTTTTAGGACTTATGCAAGTTATTACTGCTCATAAATGGTATGTTAAATGTACTATTTTAATTGATAATAGTTTTTCCATCACTAACATTGTCATGATTGATAGCGGTGCTGATGTTAGCTGCATTCAGGAGGGCTTAGTGCCTACAAAATATTTTCAGAAAACCACTCATATGGTTAAATCCGCTTCAGGACATGCTTTAGATATAAAGTATAAATTGCCTAATGCTAATATTTGTGAGAATAAGGTTTGCATTCCTCATTTCTTCTTTCTGGTAAAAAATCAGTTATACCCTCCAATTATAATTAGAACCCCATTTATAAATGTTATCTATCCTTTTACATACATAAATTCAAAAGGATTTTCGGTTACATATAAAGATAATAAGATAAGTTATACTTTTGTTACAGATCCAGTAACTAGAGATATTAATGCTCTTATTAATATGAAACAAAAGCATGTTGATTATTTACAATTGGAAATATTTAGTCTGAATATATTCGACTCTATGAATTCTGCTAAAGTAAGGGAAAAAATTAAACTAATTTCCGAGCAGATGGCCGTTGATATCTGTGCTGATCATCCTAGTGCTTTTTAGAATCGAAAGAAGCACATTGTTACCCTTCCTTATGAAGATAATTTTTCAGAAGATAATATTCCCACTAAATCTCGTCCTTGCCATATGAATGCCGAGTTAGTGGAATTTTGCAAAAAAGAAATTGATAATTTGTTACATAAAGGTTTGATAAAACCTTTCAAGTCTCCTTGGTCATGTACTGCATTTTATGTCAATAATGCTGCAGAAAAGGAACGTGGTGTTCCTAGATTAGTCATAAATTATAAACCTTTAAATAAATATCTGAAATGGGTAAGATATCCTATTCCCAACAAACTAAATCTTTTATCAAGATTATATGATGCCAAAATATTTTCAAAATTTGATCTAAAATCAGGTTATTGGCAGATTCAGATTTTTAAAGAGCATTCTTATACAACTGCTTTTAATGTACCTTTCGGGCAATACGAATGGAATGTAATGCCTTTTGGATTAAAAATTGCTCAATCCGAGTTTCAAAAAATAATGAATGATATTTTCAATCCATATCTAGATTTTATCATAGTTTATATTGATGATATTCTAGTATTTTCCAAAACCTTGGAAACCCACATAAAGCATCTTGAGATATTCAAGAAAATTGTTATTCAAAATGGTTTGGTTATATCAAAACCAAAAATGAGTTTGTTTCAAACCGAAGTCCGATTTCTAGGACATCATATTAGTCAAGGAAAGGTTATGCTTATTCAGAGGGCGATTGATTTTGCATCAAAATTTCCTGATATCATTACTGATAAAACTCAGCTGCAAAGATTTTTTGAAAAGTTTAAATTACATATCCCCTTTCTATAAAAATTTATCCCGTGATTTAGCCCCTCTATATGATCGGCTAAAAAAGAATTATAAATTCCCTTGGACTAATAGTCATACTACTTTGGTAAAGCATATTAAACTTCGTGTTCAGTCTTTACCTTGTTTAAGCCTAGCTAATCCTACATGAAAAAAGGTTATTGAGACGGATGCGTCCAATATTGGTTATGGTGGGATTCTGAAGCAAATCAATCTCAATGATACAAAAGAATATTTGATAAGATTTTACCTCGATAAATGGACTGAGGCCCAGAAAAAATATTCTACCGTGGCCCATGAAATGCTCAGCATTGTTAAATGTGTTTTGAAATTCGAAGACGATCTTTATAATCAAAAGTTTTTGATAAAAACAGATGCTCAATCTGTTAAATACATGTTTGACAAAGATTTTAAACATTCTAAAATGATATTCGCAAGATGGCAAGCTCAATTAGCCCCTTTTGACTTCGAGATCATTTATAAAAAGGGAATTGATAACTCCTTACCGGATTTCTTATCTAGAGAATAGCTGCAATAAATCTAACGATTATCTTCTACTATACATAGAGGATGGATCCCCCATGGATCACCAAAGGAAGAGGAAGGGGAAGATCATCCCCTAGCTCGCAAGGGAGGTCATACTCCCAATCAGCATCATCGGGATCGTTATACGAATCCTCGTCAAAACTCCTTGTTATAAAGAGAGGAAGAATGAGTTTGTTTGATGAGAATATTTCTCAAAAGGATGCATCATCCATTAATCTAAAGGATATTCCTGAAGACAGTCCGTTATATGGACATTTGAAAGCCTATTTGGCCAATCAAAAGCAAGGAGATACCTTTGCTTCTATTGCTAAAGAGGATATTGATGATATCAAATCCTTCGAAAAAGTACCAAAGAGGGAAATTATATTTCTCTTAGAAAGTTCTGATATCCAGACAAACAATGAACCTTGGAAGATACTCCATATTTATTTGATCGACGGTTGGATTTGTATTCAATTTTCTGATAATAGCTATGCACCTCATAGGCAGTATTCTAATAATAGACTAATGCCTACCGAAAGTTCTATTTAAAATAGACGTTCTTTATCTAGTCATAGACTTTTGCCTGATTTACATCATATTTCTCCGATTGAACCTATTTATGGTCCAGCTCGTAAATGTGTTGCTTCTTTACACACCATCACAACTGATAGTAATCCGATGGTAGAAAATGTTAAAATTGACCCCCGAACGAATGTGGTTCAGGTAAATGATGATGGTTCTGACAAGGATATTCCTTCTGCTTCCGAGATGGAGTTTGATTTAAATAATACTTAATGTTTTCACAACAAATTGATTTTAGCCCAGGTTCCCTGGCAAGAAAACATATCCAAAAAGAAATGTTTATCCGCGCAAAGGGTCTGTCGAAGATCTAACACATACTTCCTATTGAGCCCATGTGTCTGGTGGTTCTAACCGGGAAAGGACGCCCTTTTTCTCCTCAATAACGGGCTTTGGTCCACGCCTGACCAGACGTAGCCACTAAGGCAAAGCCAATAAGAGTAGTACTAGATCCGACTATACCTCGATCTCAGAACCTAGTCGAGAAACCATATAAAAATTCTTTTATATTTTAATAAAGCTTAGATCAGTTCATGGTGTATATAGGAGAGAAGTTAGCGATTAGACATAGATATGATATCTTTAGCCGGACATCTTCCTGTCTAGGAGAGTACTAATCCGTACTATATTTAAAATAACAAAAAGTACTTTGAGAGACGACCAAGGGCCAAGTGATTGCTTGCTAAACTGATCCAAAAAATTTTATTACAATTCGGAACAGCGACGAACACTTTGTTCTTGAAACTTTACAAGAGCTATCTAGAGAGAGAAAAGAGAGAACTTTACAAGTTTTTCTACTCTCTTTCACTTAAGAGAAAGACCCTATAAATAACAAAAAAATAAAGACAGAAAGAATCTTTATACAGTATAAAATGGGTCCCATGTGGGTCCCTGTACAGTATATCTTCTGTCGATCAAATACCTTTGGAGTATCTTCCAAGGTTCATTGTTTGTCTTGATATCAGAACTTTCTAAGAGAAATATAATTTCCCTCTTTGGTACCTTTTCGAAGGATTTGATATCATCAATATCCTCTTTAGCAATAGAAGCAAAGGTATCTCCTTGCTTTTGATTGGCCAAATAGGCTTTCAAATGTCCGTATAACGGATTGTCTTCAGGAATATCCTTTAGATTAACGAATGATCCATCCTTTTGAGAAATCTTCTCATCAAACAAACTCATTCTTCCTCTCTGTATAACAGGGAGGAGTTTTGACGAGGATCCGTATAACGATCCCGATGATGCTGATTGGGAGTATGACTTCCCTTGCGAGCTAGGGGATGATCTTTCCCTTCCTCTTCCTTTGGTGATCCACGCGGGATCCATCCTGTACATATAGTAGAAGATAATCATTAGATTTATTGCAGATATTCTCTAGATAAGAAATCCGGTAAGGAGTTATCAATTCCCTTTTTATAAATGATCTCGAAGTCAAAAGGGGCTAATTGAGCTTGCCATCTTGCGAATATCATTTTAGAAGCATCGTGTTTAAAATTTTTGTCAAACATGTATTTAACAGATTGAGCATCTGTTTTTATCATAAACTTTTGATTATAAAGATCGTCTTGGAATTTCAAAACACATTTAACAATGTTGAGCATTTCATGGGCCACAGTAGCATATTTTTTCTGGGCCTCAGTCCATTTATCGAGGTAAAATCTTATCAAATATTCTTTTGTATCATTGGGATTGATTTGCTTCAGAATCTCACCATAACAAATATTGGACGCATCCGTCTCAATAACCTTTTTCCAAGTAGGATTAGCTAGGCTTAAACAAGGTAAAGACTGAACACGAAGTTTAATATGCTTTACCAAAGTAGTATGACTATTAGTCCAAGGGAAATTATAATTCTTTTTTAGCCGATCATATAGAGGGGCTAAATCACGGGATAAATTTTTATAGAAAGGGGATATGTAATTTAAACTTCCCAAAAATCTTTGCAGCTGAGTTTTATCAGTAATGATATCAGGAAATTTCGATGCAAAATCAATCGCCCTCTGAATAGGCGTAACCTTTCCTTGACTAATATGATATCCTAGAAATCAGACTTCGGTTTGAAACAAACTCATTTTTGGTTTTGATATAACCAAACCATTTTGAATAACAATTTTCTTGAATATCTCAAGATGCTTTATGTGGATTTCAAAGGTTTTGGAAAATACTAGAATATCATCAATATAAACTATGATAAAATCTAGATATGGATTGAAAATATCATTCATAATTTTTTGAAACTCGGGTGGAGCATTTTTTAATCCAAAAGGCATTACATTCCATTCGTATTGCCCGAAAGGTACCTTAAAAGCAGTTCTATAAGAATGCTCTTTAAAAATCTGAATCTGCCAATAACCTGATTTTAGATCAAATTTTGAAAATATATTGGCATCATATAATCTTGATAAAAGATCTAGTTTGTTGGGAATAGGATATCTTACCCATTTCAAATATTTATTTAAAGGTTTATAATTTATGACTAATCTAGGAACACCACATTCTTTTTTTGCAGCATTATTGACATAAAATGTAGTACATGACCAAGGAGACTTGAAAGGTTTTATCAAACCTTTATGTAACAAATTATCAATTTCTTTTTTGCAGAATTCCACTAACTCGGCATTCATCTGGCAAGGACGAAATTTAGTGGGAATATTATCTTCTGAAAAATTGTCCTCATAAGGAAGGGTAACAATGTGCTTCTTTCGATTCCAAAAAGAACTAGGATGATCAGCACAGATATCAATGGCCATCTGCTCGGAAATTATTTTAATTTTTTCCCTTACTTTAGCAGAATTCATAGAGTCGAATATATTCAGACTAAATATTTCCAATTGTAAATAATCAACATGCTTTTGTTTCATATTAATAAAAGCATTAATATCTCTAGTTACTGGATCTGTAACAAAAGTATAACTTATCTTATTATCTTTATATGTAACCGAAAATCCTTTTGAATTTATATATGTAAAAGGATAGATAGCATTTATAAACGGGGTTCCAAGTATAATTGGAGGGTATAACTGATATTTTACCAGAAAGAAGAAATGAGGAATGCAAACCTTATTCTGGCAAATATTAGCATTAGGCAGTTTATACTTTATATCTAAAGCATGTCCTGAAGCGGATTTAACCATATGAGTGGTTTTCTGAAAATATTTTGTAGGCACTAAGCCCTCCTGAATACAGCTAACATCAGCACCGCTATCAATCATGGCAATGTTAGTGATGGAAAAACTATTATCAATCAAAAGAGTACATTTAACATACCATTTATGAGCAGTAATAACTTGCATAAGTCCATAAAGTATTGATTAAGGATCGAGATATATACAAATTCTTTATATGATTTGATGGCTGTATGGAAGCTAGAAGCTTTTTACCCAGGCAAGGGGCCTGTCGAGATCTAATACATATTGTTATTAAGCCCATGTGTCTAGCAGTTCTAACCGGGTATAAGGCGCCCTTTTCTTCTTCAATGGGTTTGAGATCACGGCTGGCTAGACGGAGTCACTAAGACAAAGTTAATAACAGTAGTATCGGATCAGACTGTACCACCATCTTGGAACCAGGTCAAGAAACCATATATAAATTTATTTATATCTAGATAAAGTCTAGATCTTTCATGGTAGATATAAAAGTGAAGTTAAATATTCGACATAGATACGAATTTTTATAGCCGGACATAATCACGGCGTAGATTGGAGAAAAGAAAAAGGAAATATAAGCAAAGCAAAGTAAGTACCATGTGAAGAACTATTCTTATTTTGCTCCGGTCAGTATCCGGCAAACTTACAATTTTTACAAGAGAGAGAAGAAGAGAGAGAAATCTAAATTGTTTCCTAAAAAAACTCTGCCCTTTACCTAATGAAAGACTCCTTTATTTATAGAGTGAATATAAAATGGAAGGAACATTTATACAGTACAATTGGGACCCAATTTGTCCCTTAAACAGTGTATCTACTGTTACTAAAGATTATCTTCATTTCATTTGATTATCTTCATTCATTTTTCACTTTTTCTTTTAGCTGACGTAGGAGATCTTCCGCCTTTTCCAGCATATCTTCAGGGGTAGATTCGCTCATTTGAACTTCTTGCATATCTGCGATGTCATCACTTGCTTCACTCCTCATTGAGGAGTCAGACTTCTCTATTTCTGCTATCAGAGCCTAGAACTTTCATGGTATATATGAGATAGAGGTAAATTATTTGACATAGATATGAGTTTGATCTTATGGATCTAGGAGAAATAAGTACTAAAAGTACTAGATTGGAAGAGGTAGATATACCTCAAGACCTTGATTTGTTAAACAAATGGACTATTCCTAAAGTTCCGACGAGGACTATTTATGATTATGGATGGTTTGATAAACTTTCTTCTAAACAACTGATAAAAACTACTGAGCAATCTCTTGCTTTAAATTCGTCTGAATAAACTATTCATTTGTTAAACAAGTATGATATTGATTTATATAAAAATTGATATAATTACCTACATATTGGTATGGTTCAAATTGTCTTTAAACCTTTGACTCTTAAAGGGTTGCCTGAGACTTTCCTAGCTGCTCTTAGAGATGCTAGAAATTTAAATTTTCGACAGTCTCTAATGGGTTCGATAGAATCTATAGTGGCCTATGGTCCAGTGTATTTTAATACACAACCAAATTTGCAGTTATCACTCTCTGATGTAAATATTATAGATGCTTTAACTTTAAATAATAAAACGCATGGTTATAATTACGTGCATGGTTCAGAACTGATATGTCTCTCCTATAGAATTTATTTTAAATTATTATCTACTTTAAACCCAAGATGTAAGTTATACGATACATCTGATCAAACTATATTGGAGGAAACCAATTTTGCAAGGTCCAAAGTCACCACTAGAAGACCCATCAAGTGGGAAGAAATAGATTTCCCAACTACATGGACTCTAAATTTAGTTATATCCCCAAGTCATCTAACAGATGCGGTTACAAATTTTGAGTATTCTCATATTTCACAAAACCCCGATGGTTGGATTTGTATTCAATTTTCTGATAATAGCTATGCACCTCATAGGCAGTATTCTAATAATAGACTAATGCCTACCGAAAGTTCTATTTAAAATAGACGTTCTTTATCTAGTCATAGACTTTTGCCTGATTTACATCATATTTCTCCGATTGAACCTATTTATGGTCCAGCTCGTAAATGTGTTGCTTCTTTACACACCATCACAACTGATAGTAATCCGATGGTAGAAAATGTTAAAATTGACCCCCGAACGAATGTGGTTCAGGTAAATGATGATGGTTCTGACAAGGATATTCCTTCTGCTTCCGAGATGGAGTTTGATTTAAATAATACTTAATGTTTTCACAACAAATTGATTTTAGCCCAGGTTCCCTGGCAAGAAAACATATCCAAAAAGAAATGTTTATCCGCGCAAAGGGTCTGTCGAAGATCTAACACATACTTCCTATTGAGCCCATGTGTCTGGTGGTTCTAACCGGGAAAGGACGCCCTTTTTCTCCTCAATAACGGGCTTTGGTCCACGCCTGACCAGACGTAGCCACTAAGGCAAAGCCAATAAGAGTAGTACTAGATCCGACTATACCTCGATCTCAGAACCTAGTCGAGAAACCATATAAAAATTCTTTTATATTTTAATAAAGCTTAGATCAGTTCATGGTGTATATAGGAGAGAAGTTAGCGATTAGACATAGATATGATATCTTTAGCCGGACATCTTCCTGTCTAGGAGAGTACTAATCCGTACTATATTTAAAATAACAAAAAGTACTTTGAGAGACGACCAAGGGCCAAGTGATTGCTTGCTAAACTGATCCAAAAAATTTTATTACAATTCGGAACAGCGACGAACACTTTGTTCTTGAAACTTTACAAGAGCTATCTAGAGAGAGAAAAGAGAGAACTTTACAAGTTTTTCTACTCTCTTTCACTTAAGAGAAAGACCCTATAAATAACAAAAAAATAAAGACAGAAAGAATCTTTATACAGTATAAAATGGGTCCCATGTGGGTCCCTGTACAGTATATCTTCTGTCGATCAAATACCTTTGGAGTATCTTCCAAGGTTCATTGTTTGTCTTGATATCAGAACTTTCTAAGAGAAATATAATTTCCCTCTTTGGTACCTTTTCGAAGGATTTGATATCATCAATATCCTCTTTAGCAATAGAAGCAAAGGTATCTCCTTGCTTTTGATTGGCCAAATAGGCTTTCAAATGTCCGTATAACGGATTGTCTTCAGGAATATCCTTTAGATTAACGAATGATCCATCCTTTTGAGAAATCTTCTCATCAAACAAACTCATTCTTCCTCTCTGTATAACAGGGAGGAGTTTTGACGAGGATCCGTATAACGATCCCGATGATGCTGATTGGGAGTATGACTTCCCTTGCGAGCTAGGGGATGATCTTTCCCTTCCTCTTCCTTTGATGATCCACGCGGGATCCATCCTGTACATATAGTAGAAGATAATCATTAGATTTATTGCAGATATTCTCTAGATAAGAAATCCGGTAAGGAGTTATCAATTCCCTTTTTATAAATGATCTCGAAGTCAAAAGGGGCTAATTGAGCTTGCCATCTTGCGAATATCATTTTAGAAGCATCGTGTTTAAAATTTTTGTCAAACATGTATTTAACAGATTGAGCATCTGTTTTTATCATAAACTTTTGATTATAAAGATCGTCTTGGAATTTCAAAACACATTTAACAATGTTGAGCATTTCATGGGCCACAGTAGCATATTTTTTCTGGGCCTCAGTCCATTTATCGAGGTAAAATCTTATCAAATATTCTTTTGTATCATTGGGATTGATTTGCTTCAGAATCTCACCATAACAAATATTGGACGCATCCGTCTCAATAACCTTTTTCCAAGTAGGATTAGCTAGGCTTAAACAAGGTAAAGACTGAACACGAAGTTTAATATGCTTTACCAAAGTAGTATGACTATTAGTCCAAGGGAAATTATAATTCTTTTTTAGCCGATCATATAGAGGGGCTAAATCACGGGATAAATTTTTATAGAAAGGGGATATGTAATTTAAACTTCCCAAAAATCTTTGCAGCTGAGTTTTATCAGTAATGATATCAGGAAATTTCGATGCAAAATCAATCGCCCTCTGAATAGGCGTAACCTTTCCTTGACTAATATGATATCCTAGAAATCAGACTTCGGTTTGAAACAAACTCATTTTTGGTTTTGATATAACCAAACCATTTTGAATAACAATTTTCTTGAATATCTCAAGATGCTTTATGTGGATTTCAAAGGTTTTGGAAAATACTAGAATATCATCAATATAAACTATGATAAAATCTAGATATGGATTGAAAATATCATTCATAATTTTTTGAAACTCGGATGGAGCATTTTTTAATCCAAAAGGCATTACATTCCATTCGTATTGCCCGAAAGGTACCTTAAAAGGAGTTCTATAAGAATGCTCTTTAAAAATCTGAATCTGCCAATAACCTGATTTTAGATCAAATTTTGAAAATATATTGGCATCATATAATCTTGATAAAAGATCTAGTTTGTTGGGAATAGGATATCTTACCCATTTCAAATATTTATTTAAAGATTTATAATTTATGACTAATCTAGGAACACCACATTCTTTTTTTGCAGCATTATTGACATAAAATGTAGTACATGACCAAGGAGACTTGAAAGGTTTTATCAAACCTTTATGTAACAAATTATCAATTTCTTTTTTGCAGAATTCCACTAACTCGGCATTCATCTGGCAAGGACGAAATTTAGTGGGAATATTATCCTCTGAAAAATTGTCCTCATAAGGAAGGGTAACAATGTGCTTCTTTCGATTCCAAAAAGAACTAGGATGATCAGCACAGATATCAACGGCCATCTGCTCGGAAATTATTTTAATTTTTTCCCTTACTTTAGCATAATTCATAGAGTCGAATATATTCAGACTAAATATTTCCAATTGTAAATAATCAACATGCTTTTGTTTCATATTAATAAAAGCATTAATATCTCTAGTTACTGGATCTGTAACAAAAGTATAACTTATCTTATTATCTTTATATGTAACCGAAAATCCTTTTGAATTTATATATGTAAAAGGATAGATAGCATTTATAAACGGGGTTCCAAGTATAATTGGAGGTATAACTGATTTTTTACCAGAAAGAAGAAATGAGGAATGCAAACCTTATTCTGGCAAATATTAGCATTAGGCAGTTTATACTTTATATCTAAAGCATGTCCTGAAGCGGATTTAACCATATGAGTGGTTTTCTGAAAATATTTTGTAGGCACTAAGCCCTCCTGAATGCAGCTAACATCAGCACCGCTATCAATCATGGCAATGTTAGTGATGGAAAAACTATTATCAATCAAAAGAGTACATTTAACATACCATTTATGAGCAGTAATAACTTGCATAAGTCCTTAAAGTATTGATTAAGGATCGAGATATATACAAATTCTTTATATGATTTGATGGCTGTATGGAAGCTAGAAGCTTTTTACCCAGGCAAGGGGCCTGTCGAGATCTAATACATATTTTATTAAGCCCATGTGTCTAGCAGTTCTAACAGGGTATAAGGCGCCCTTTTCTTCTTCAATGGGTTTGAGATCACGGCTGGCTAGACGGAGTCACTAAGACAAAGTTAATAACAGTAGTATCGGATCTGACTGTACCACCATCTTGGAACCAAGTCAAGAAACCATATATAAATTTATTTATATCTAGATAAAGTCTAGATCTTTCATGGTAGATATAAAAGTGAAGTTAAATATTCGACATAGATACGAATTTTTTTAGCCGGACATAATCACGGCGTAGATTGGAGAAAAGAAAAAGGAAATATAAGCAAAGCAAAGTAAGTACCATGTGAAGAACTATTCTTATTTAGCTCCGGTCAGTATCCGGCAAACTTACAATTTTTACAAGAGAGAGAAGAAGAGAGAGAAATCTAAATTGTTTCCTAAAAAAACTCTGCCCTTTACCTAATGAAAGACTCCTTTATTTATAGAGTGAATATAAAACGGAAGGAACATTTATACAGTACAATTGGGACCCAATTTGTCCCTTAAACAGTGTATCTACTGTTACTAAAGATTATCTTCATTTCATTTGATTATCTTCATTCATTTTTCACTTTTCCTTTTAGCTGACGTAGGAGATCTTCCGCCTTTTCCAGCATATCTTCAGGGGTAGATTCGCTCATTTGAACTTTTTGCATATCTGCGATGTCATCACTTGCTTCACTCCTCATTGAGGAGTCAGACTTCTCTATTTCTGCTATCAGAGCCTAAAACTTTCATGGTATATATGAGATAGAGGTGAATTATTTGACATAGATATGAGTTTGATCTTATGGATCTAGGAGAAGTAAGTACTAAAAGTACTAGATTGGAAGAGGTAGATATACCTCAAGACCTTGATTTGTTAAACAAATGGACTATTCCTAAAGTTCCGATGAGGACTATTTATGATTATGGATGGTTTGATAAACTTTCTTCTAAACAACTGATAAAAACTACTGAGCAATCTCTTGCTTTAAATTCGTCTGAATAAACTATTCATTTGTTAAACAAGTATGATATTGATTTATATAAAAATCGATATAATTACCTACATATTGGTATGGTTCAAATTGACTTTAAACCTTTGACTCTTAAAGGGTTGCCTGAGACTTTCCTAGCTGCTCTTAGAGATGCTAGAAATTTAAATTTTCGACAGTCTCTAATGGGTTCGATAGAATCTATAGTGGCCTATGGTCCAGTGTATTTTAATACACAACCAAATTTGCAGTTATCACTCTCTGATGTAAATATTATAGATGCTTTAACTTTAAATATTAAAACGCATGGTTATAATTACGTGCCTGGTTCAGAACTGATATGTCTCTCCTATAGAATTTATTTTAAATTATTATCTACTTTAAACCCAAGATGTAAGTTATACGATAAATCTGATCAAACTATATTGGAGGAAACCAATTTTGCAAGGTCCAAAGTCACCACTAGGAGATCCATCAAGTGGGAAGAAATAGATTTCCCAACTACATGGACTCTAAATTTGGTTATATCCCCAAGTCATCTAACAGATGTGGTTACAAATTTTGAGTATTCTCATATTTCACAAAACCCCGATGGTTGGATTTTTATTTAATTTTCTCATAATAGCTATGCACCTCATAGGCAGTCTTTTTCTAATAATACACTAATGCCTACCGAAAGTTCTATTTAAAATAGACGTTCTTTATCTAGTCATAGACTTTTGCCTGATTTACATCATATTTCTCCGATTGAACCTATTTATGGTCCAGCTCGTAAACGTGTTGCTTCTTTACACACCATCACAACTGATAGTAATCCGATGGTAGAAAATGTTAAAATTGACCCCCGAAGGAATGTGGTTCAGGTAAATGATGATGGTTCTGACAAGGATATTCCTTCTGCTTCCGAGATGGAGTTTGATTTAAATAATACTTAATGTTTTCACAACAAATTGATTTTAGCCCAGGTTCCCTGGCAAGAAAACATATCCAAAAAGAATTTTTTAGTGAAAAATGGAACCGGTTTAAAATATGGTTTTTTGATACTTATAGTAAAGAAGATATGAACAAAATCTCTCAAGAGTTTTTTGAAACTTGTGCATTACATAATCAAATTATGTGTTTTGTTCCTTGGTTTATATCCACTTATCTACCATTATATGTTAATGTGATTGAAAGAACTTATAAAGAAGTGGTAATCTCACAAAAGCGATTTACCCTCCGCAATCTCCATTTATATTACCTAATAATACAGGTATTAGCTTTACAACTTTTCAAAAATTTGTTGATGAAGATATAGCTTCAGTCAGCATTTCTGAGATTAATAAACTTATTACTCAAAATAAATATTTGAGTTTGTATGTTAAAGTTTTAGGAGAACATATTAGTTCCCTCGATAAAAAACTTGATGAATTAACTATTTTGATAAAAGATTTAAAAAATGGTATAACTAGTTTGAATATCACTAGCTCTTCAGATACAAAAAATGATCCTCAGATTGTTACAACTCATGTTCAAAGACTTCCTGAGATTCAGGATTTTAAATTTAAATTTTTAAATGATTTAGAGGAACTTCTTGATAAAAAGTTTTCTGGTTTAAATATAAAGCCAATTGATTTATTAAAAGATTTTTCGGATAAAATGGAAACAACTGTTGATTATAAAAATGATGTTTCTTTAGAGTTTAATAAACTCAGAGGTTATCCTGGAAAAAATAATAGCTATGCTAATAAACCCAGCATGCAGACTTATTATTATCCTCGTCCTACTCCTCAAGATGTTTTGATAGATGAACGAGATTGGAATCAGACTAATACATCCTATAATGGTTTCGAAATTTATGAATGGAATCTTGATGGCTTGGCTGATAGACAGCTTACTATTCTTGTACATAGAATGCTTATGTATTCCACTATCTGTAAAAGTGTTAAAAATACAGATAGAACTATTTGTAAAATGATTGTTGCAGGATTTACTGGCCAACTTCGAGGATGGTGGGATAACTACCTAAGTATAGAAGAGAAAGCTTCTATTATTAATGCAGTAGCAGCTAATGAAGGTGTTGATAACCTAGGCATGGCTCTAGTGAGAAATAGAGAAGATGTTGTTTATACTTTGGTCCTGACTATATTAGAACAATTCAATGGTAGATTCACCAATCAGCATGAAACAATTCGAACTTTGCTTAATGGATTGAGATGTCGAACTTTAAGTGAGCTCAGATGGTACAAAGATACCTTCCTAAGTAGGGTTATGGAATTACCTGAAAACAAATATGATCATTGGAAAGCCAAGCTTATAGATGGGCTTCCCTCCTTATTTGCTGAAGGAGTCCGAAAAACTCTAAGGGGTAGTCATTCTGAAATTCCTTACAAAGATTATACATATGGTAAGCTTATTGGAGTTTGCACTCAAGAAGGGTTAAATCTGTGTAATGAATTGGCTATGTCCAGACAGCTTAAGATGGATAAGCTTAAAGAAAGATATCAGCTTGGAAACTTTTGCACTCAGTTCGATTTACTCGGACCTTCTACTTATAATAAAGACAAAAGCAGATATTATAAGTCCTCTAGAACTGAAGAATCTCATAGGAAAAGGAGATCTAGACGTAGGACTAAGGAAGAACGTGAAGCTAGAAAAAGCTTTCGTAAGTCTACTAGATTTACCAAAGATAGATCAGAAAGAGATCTGTCAAAAATCAAACATTATAAGTGTGGAAACTTTGGTCATATAGCCCCCAATTATAAGTTAACTAAGTTGAAAACTTTAGAATTAGATGTTGAAACTTTTGATAAGTTAGCTGATGTTAGCAGCATTCAGGAGGGCTTACGTGCAGCTAACATCAGATCTCTTCCTAAAGTTATCAAAGGTTTCAACATCAGTGTCATAAAGTTTCATAAAATTCTTGAGAAATGTTATTTAGATCTTCTTCACTATAAGTGTCCAAAAACCAAGTTTTAAACAGGTTCCACTTATCACTTGAAAATTCATTTTGGATGTACTTTCTTGCCAGTGAACCTGGACTAAAATCAATTTGTTCTGTATCCATCATCAAATGTCATTTGGGTTAAATTCCATTTCGGACACAGATGGGATATCTTTATCAGAAATATCATATGATTTATCCTTAGCTTGAACAATATTCAATTGAGGATCAATTTTTATTTCTGCGTTCTCAGCAGAAGCAATTGAAGATACCATGATTTCGACCTGGACCGTATATAGGATCAATCGGTGAAATATGATGTAAATCAGGCAAAAGTCTGTGACTAGATAAAGAACGTCTATTATAAATAGAACTTTCAGTAGGCATTAGTCTATTATTAAAAAAAGACTGCCTATGAGGTGCATAGCTATTATCAAAAAATTGAATACAAATCCTACCATCGGAATTTTGCGAAATATGAGAATACTCAGAATTTTTAACCGCATATGTTAGATGACTTGGGGATATAACCGAATTTAGAGTCAATGTAGTTGGAAAATCTATTTCTTCCCACTTGATGGGTCTCCTAATGGTGACTTTGGACCTTACAAAATTGGTTTCCACCAATATAGTTTGATCAGATGTATCGTATAACTTACATCTTGGGTTTAAAGTAGATAATAATTTAAAATAAATTCTATAGGAGAGACATATCAGTTCTGAACCAGGCACGTAATTATAATCATGCATTTTAACATTTAAAGTTAAAGCATCTATAATATTTACATCAGAGAGTGATAACTGCAAATTTGGTTGTGTATTAAAATACACTGGACCATAGGCCACTGTAGATTCTATCGAACTCATTAGAGACTGTCGAAAATTTAAATTTCTAGCATCTCTAAGAGCATCTAGGAAAGTCTCAAGCAACCCTTTAAGAGTCAAAGGTTTAAAGGCAATTTGAACCATACCAATATGCATGTAATTATATCGATTTTTATATAAATCAATATCATGCTTGCTTAACAAATGAATAGTCTGTTCAGACGAATTTAAAAGCAAGAGATTGCTCAGTAGTTTTTATCAGTTGTTTAAAAGAAAGTTTATCAAACCATCCATAATCATAAATAGTCTTCATCGGAACTTTAGGAATAGTCCATTTGTTTAACAAATCAAGGTTTTGAGGTATATCTACCTCTTCCAATCTAGTACTTTTAGTACTTACTTATCATAGATCCATAAGATCAAACTCATATCTATGTCAAATACTTCACTTCTATCTCATATATACCATGAAAGTTCTAGGCTGTGATACCAGATTACATGATCGGGTGTTGGCTGGCGGTAATCCGCTCTACCAACCAAATCTAGCAACTCAGCATCCTTAAAGTATTGATTAAGGATCGAGATATATACAAATTCTTTATATGATTTGATGGCTGTATGGAAGCTAGAAGCTTTTTACCCAGGCAAGGGGCCTGTCGAGATCTAATACATATTGTTATTAAGCCCATGTGTCTAGCAGTTCTAACCGGGTATAAGGTGCCCTTTTCTTCTTCAATGGGCTTGAGACCACGGCTGGATAGACGGAGTCACTAAGACAAAGCTAATAATAATAGTATCGGATCTGACTGTACCACCATCTTGGAACCAAGTCAAGAAACCATATATAAATTTATTTATATCTAGATTAAGTCTAGATCTTTCATGGTAGATATAAAAGCGAAGTTAAATATTTGACATAGTACGATTTTTTTTAGCCAGACATAGTCACGACGTAGATTGGAAAAAAGAAAAAGGAAATATAAGCAAAGCAAAGTAAGTACCATGTGAAGAACTATTCTTATTTAGCTCCGGTCAGTATCCGGCAAACTTACAATTTTTACAAGAGAGAGAAGAAGAGAGAAATCTAAATTGTTTCCTAAAAAAAACTCTGCCCTTTACCTAATGAAAGACTCCTTTATTTATAGAGTAGATATAAAACAGAAGGAATCTTTATACAGTACAATTGGGACCCAATCTGTCCCTTAAACAGTGTATCTACCGTTACTAAAGATTATCTTCATTCATTTTTCCCTTTTCCTTTTAGCTGACGTAGGAGATATTCCGCTTTTTCTAGCATATCTTCAGGTGTAGATTCGCTCATTTGAGCTTCTTGCATATCTGCGACGTCATCACTTGCTTCACTCCTCATTGAGGTGTCAGACTTCTCAGATTGAGAAGTAGATTTCTTCTTACTTCTTCAAGATAACTTTTTATCATTTCTTCTTTATCTCCATCTTTAATAGAGATTTTTCTGGCCATATGCCTGACTGAGCTATCTTGCACAATTCCCTTCTGTGGTACAAGGCTATATTCTTGAATCTTATTTTTAATAAGATCTAGTAATTCCTGTCCATAGTAGGATTTTGTCTTGGGATCGCGTTTCATTAACTTATCCAGAAATTATTATAAAAATTTCTATATAAGCAAGGAATTTATTCTTCGGTAAAGCCCACTTCTGGAGTCCACTTATTAAATCCATGGGATTAAGAATTCAATGAAAAAATATATTTGTTCAATTCTTTCACTATAACAGCTATGATTTGTGTGATATAATTCGCTGAGATTAGGTGATACTTTCACCCATTCTTTGTATAACTGAAGAAATGGATTAGGTAAAATCTTGGTCGTCGGACCATGGTATGACCACCAATTTAGGAACCAATTAGGAATAGGTTCTGCGAATATCTTCGCACAAATTTTTAAGAACCATGTATGCTTATGCTTCTCATTGTTATAGATGAGAACTTTATCAAAGGCATGAATGTAGTCCCAATATGTAAAATTCATGGACATTTTATTCAGGCTTATCTGCCTTTCTTTCATTATGGATATACCCCAATCTTGTACAGATATAATCTGTTTAACTATCATTTTGGAAAAGTTATAAACGTTCTCGCAGGTGTTGTACCCTGAGAAATGCTGGAATTCGGCACTTCTTGTACTTATTAGGATTGCCTTATAATAAGAACGGGTTTTGTATGATTCACCCGGAAAATATAATCTGTTGATTAAATACCTTTGGAATATCTTCCAAGGTTCTTCTTTTCTCTGAATATCAGAGTTTTCTAGGAGAAATATCATTTCTTTCTGATAATTTTTCGTAGGATTTGGTATCATCAACCTCTTCCTTTGCTACAGATGCAAAAGTATTGTTTTTCTTTTGAGATAAATACTCCTGTAGTTGTGCATATAATGGATCATTTTCTGGAATATCTTCCAGGTGTATTGATGATGAACTTGCATTCTGAGTATCTTTCGTGTTCACCAGGCTAAGTCCATATTTTTGTATTACTGGAGAACGGGATGAGGATCCATATGACGATCTTGATGATACTGTGTTTTGTGGGGACTATCGTCCCCTTCCTCTATTTTCCCTGCCTCTAGCCTTGGTTACTCAAGGAGGGTCCATCTTGCAAACGAAACACTTTAGTTTATTCATATGTATCATAATAATTATCATAGAAATATCTTTCTTCTTCCAGATTGATGATTTCTTCATAGAACAAGATGTCCATTATCATGCCGTCTATAATCCTCCAAATAATCAGTTCCTTTACATCTCTATTAAGAGGAACAATCTTTAAAATTGTGATTAGCATTTTTTTAGTAAAGAAAGGGGCAAGATAACTCATTGTGAAAGATATTCTCTGGATAAGAAGTCCGGGAGAGAGTTATCGCTTCCCTTTTTATAATGTATTTCAAAATCAAATGGAGCTAATTGAGCTTGCCATCTGGCGAACATTAATTTTGACGCATCATGTTTGAAATCTTTATCAAACATATATATTACTGATTGAGCATCTGTTTTTATTAAAAACTTTTTATTGTATAAATCATCTTGGAATTTTAAAATGCATTTAACTATGGTTAACATTTCGTGTGCTACCGTAGCATATTTTTTCTGAGCATCGCTCCATTTTCCTGAATGAAATCGAATCAAATATTCATTCTTATCATTTGGGTTCATTTGTTTCAAAATTCCTCCATAGCCGATGTTGGATGCATCGGTCTCTATATTCTTTTGTCAGGTTGGGTTAGCAAGGGTTAGACAAGGTAAGGCTTTAACCCGGAGTTTGATATTTTTTACTAAGTCGGTGAGACTAGTAGTCCAAGGTTTCTTCTGATCCTTTTTAAGCCTATCATACAGAGGGGATAAATCTCTTGATAGATCTTTGTAAAGGGGGGAAATATAATTTAAACTTCCCAAGAACCTCTGAAGTTGGGTTCTATCTGTGATAACATCAGGAAATTTTGAAGCAAAATCAATAGATCTCTGAATAGGGGTTACTTTTCCTTGACAAATAATATGTCCTAAAAATCGGACACTAGTTTGAAAAAGACTCATTTTTTGTTTAGAAATCACCAAACCATTTTGTATCACGATTTTTTTAAAAACGTCTAAATGTTCAATATGAGTTTCTAAAGTTTTGGAATAGATCAAAATAACATCAATATATACTATGATGAAGTCTAAATAGGGACTGAAAATGTCATTCATAATTTTCTGGAATTCTGAAGGAGCGTTTTTCAGACAGAATGGCATAACATTCCATTCGTATTGTCCAAACGGGACGTTAAAAGCTGTTCTATAAGAATGCTCTTTGAAAATTTGTATTTGCCAATATCCTGACTTTAAATCAAACTTTGAAAAAATGTTAGTATCATATAATCTTGATAATAAATCCCTTTTATTTGGAATAGGATACTGAATCCATTTAAGATGTTTATTTAAAAGTTTATAATTTATAATTAACCTGGGTATGACACGTTCTTTTTCAGCAGCATTATTAACATAAAAGGCAGTGCAAGACCAAGGAGATTTGAAAGGTTTTATCAAACCCTTTTGTAATAACATATCAAATTTTTTTTTTGCAGAATTCAACCAATTCGGCGTTCATCTGAAAGGGACGAGATCTGGTAGGAATATTATCCTCAGAGAAGATTTCTTCATATGGAAGGGTTACAATATGTTTTTTCGATTCCAAAAGGCACTAGGATGATCAGCACAAATATCAACAACTATCTTCTCAGAAATTAATTTTATTTTTTCTTGTACTTTAGTGGATTTCAAAGTATCAAATATATTTAAACTAAATAACTCAAATTGCAAAGAATCAATATGTTTTTGTTTCATATTAATTAATGCATTTATATCACGAGAAACAGGATCAGTGACAAAAGTATAACTGATGTTCTGACCTTTGTAAGTAGCACAAAACACTTCAGTCGTTATGCTAGTAAAAGGATAAATTGCATTTATAAAAGGGGTTCCAAGTATAATCGGAGGGTATAACTGATTTTTTACTAAGAAAAAGAAGTGAGGAATGCACACTTTATTCTGGCAGATACGCGTGTTAGGTAATTTATATTTAAGACCTGAAGCATGACCTGACCATATGAGTTATTTTTTTAAAATATTTTGTTGGCACAAGACCATCTTGAATACAACTTACGTCGGCACCTCTATCAATCATAGCTACCTCAGTTATAGAAAAAGTATTATCAATTAAAATAGTGCATTTAACATACCATTTGTGGGCGGTAACGATTTGCATCATTCCTAAAAACATGTTTTGTTTATTATCAATATTGATAGGTTTTGTCAAAGTATTATCTTCAACAATATTTTTACCTTAGCTATTAGCAGTCTCAATTTGAGTAAGACAATATCACATATAATCTGGTTTTGCTGAAGCGTCTTGATTTTCCTTTTTAAATTTTCTATTTCTCCCTTTAAATCATCAAAGGAAGTATCTCTGATAACATAAGGTTGCCTGGAAAGTCTATTATTAACTTCCGACAAAGAATATGGTGCAGAATATTCTAATTCAAAATCATTTTTCGATCCAACAGAGTTGGAGGAACCGGCTTTGTTATTAGCAGACAGTTGAATAATTTTTTCTCGTAGATTATTATCAGTAACTTCCTTTAGTAATTCTATCACATTATCAGAAGTAATGACACATATGTTCATATCTTCAAATTGAGATTGTAATTTATAAAATTCATCATTTTCACAATAACACACATCGCTTTGGCATTTACAAGCCTCTATAGAGGTTGTCTGGTTATTTTCAGAAGATTCAGGTTGATCTATCTCTTCCTGTGAACTAGAATCAGAATCAGAATCTGACTCAGAGCCCGAGGTGTATAAAAAGCTGTAGATCTTATCATGAATGTATTCATCCAGTTCTAAGGATTTAAGCTTTTCAAGCCTACAATTTGGTGCTATGTGTCCAAAATTTCCATACTTAAAGCACTTGATCTTTGCGAGATCACGCTTAGACCTATTCTTTGTAAATCTATGAGATTTACGATGAGCTTTCCGCTCTTCTCTTTCTTCTCTAGACCTTCGTCTAGATCTCTTCTTTCGATAATGATCATCAGGATCTGTTTCCCTAGATTTTTTGTGCTTATTAGCAGCGATATCTGGTAAACCAAACTGGGTACAAAAATCTCCTAGCTGGGATCTTTCTCTAAGCTTATCTACCTTAAGTTGTCTGGATAGTTTTAATTCGTTGCACATATTGATACCTTCTTGAGTGAATGCTCCTATAAGTTTTCCATAAGTGTAAGTGCCATAAGGGATATTACCTTGCGGATTTCTTAGAGTCTTTTTAACTCTTTCGGCAAATAATGGCGGTAAGCCATCTATAAATTTTGCTTTCCAGTGCTCAAGACCGTTTTCGGGTAATTCCATAACTCGACTCAAATAAGTATCTTTATACCATCTAAATTCTCCTAAATGTCTACATCGTAGACCATTTAATAGGGAACGGACAGTTTCATACTGATTGGTAAATCTACCATTAAAATGTCCTAGAATGGTTAAGACCAGTGTATAAACAGCGTCTTCTCTACTTCTAGTTAAAGCCGTTCCTAAGTTATCAACACCTTCATTGTCTGCAGTGGCATTTATTATCGCAGCTTTAGCTTCAATGCTCATATAATTATCCCACCAGCCTCTAAGTTGACCAGTAAATCCTGCAATAATCATTTTGCAAATATTTTTATCTGTGTTCTTAGTACTCTTACAGTTAGTTGCATACATAAGCATTCTATAAACAAGAATGGTAAGTTGTCTATCAGTCAAACCATCTAGGTTCCATTCATATATTCCAGTACCACTATAAGAGGTATTAGTCTGGTTCCAATCACGTTCCTCTATCAACACATCTTGAGGGGTTGGTCTTGAATAATAATACGTTTGCATACTAGGTTTATAAGCAAATTTGGTATTACCACTGTTTTTCTTGGGATAGCCACGAAGTTTATTGACTTCAAGATCAACTTGATTTTTTGAAATCAAAAGTTTTTTCTATATCAGTTGCAAAATCTTCGGACAAATCAATAGACTTAGCCCCTAGTTCAGAAAACTTTTTATCAAGAAGTTCTTCTAAGTCATAAAGAGGTTTGAATACAAAGTTCTGAATCTCTCAAGAGTTTTATGAAACTTGTGCATTACATAATCAAATTATGTGTTTTGTTCTTTGGTTTATAACAACTTATCTACCATTATATGTTAATGTGATTGAAAGAACTTATAAACATAGTAGTGGCAATCTCACAAAAGCGATTTACCCTCCGCAATCTCCGTTTATATTACCTAATAATACAGGTATTAGCTTTACAGCTTTTCAAAATTTTGTTGATGAAGATATAGCTTCAGTCAGCATTTTTGAGATTAATAAACTTATTACTCAAAATAACTATTTGAGTTTGTATGTTAAAGTTTTAGGAGAACATATTAGTTCTCTCGATAAAAAACTTGATGAATTAACTATTTTGATAAAAAGGTTTAAAAAATGGTATAACTAGTTTGAATATCGCTAGTTCTTCAGATACAAAAAATGATCCTCAGATTGTTACAACTCACATTATAAGGTCCTTCACACTTTTAATATAACTAGTTTAGTGTACGCGCTTTGCGCGTGTTTTTATGTTAGAGTATATAATTTTTTTTAAAAAAAAATGACTCGATCAACCATTTCGATTAGGGGCTTTAGCTATAATAGACCATGCAAATGCTTTTCATATAAAATAAAATTTATTACGAAGATTGGGAGGTGCTTGACATATTCTTTAAAGTTTTTCAATTCTTGTCATCATTAATTAGAAGTAAAATGCCACAAACTAAACAACACATACTTATCCAAGAATGATTATGTATTTTACAAAAAGAATGAATTTAAGTAAAAAGTTGAAAACAAATCTCTAGCAATTGCTTTAAAAATAGCCCCTCACTATTACTCGCCAACCTAAGGTCCAACGACAATATCTCTTCAATCTCCATCATAAAATTTATTCAGCTATCCATTTTAATTGTAGATCCCATCGATGATTGAACATGAAAAACTACATTAAAAAAGTAGTCAAAATAAATTTTCAATAACGAATCTAACATTAGATTATTCATCTTAATTTTCTTCCAAGCCATCAAAAGGGATTTGGAGAAAATATAAAACCAAACTGAAAATTAGGGGTGTGCATTGGTCGATTCGGTTCGGTTTTGTATATTATCGGTTTGGTTTATCGATTATCGGTTTGTAAACATGCAAAATCGATAACCAAACCAATAAGATATTCGTTATCGGTTTTTGGTTAATCGGTTTTTGGTCCTTAACGGTTCGGTTATCGATTTAACCGATAAGAAAATGCTCCTATAATATTTTTGATTTCTCTTATTTTATTCTTCATATATAGACTACTTTCATGCATAAACATCTATACAAATTTTAAGCATAAGCAAATTTAAATACGTTATTACTAAAATAAACTTATTTTCTTTCTTATTAAGTAGAAAACATGAATACAGTAGCAACGGTAGTAATTTCTCAAAAAGAAAAGAAACATTGATAGGTAGAATGCTATCAAACCAATGACTTTAGAAAGAAAACAATAACACTAAGACAACAACTATAAAATGCAAAAAATAATAGGGTATATATTTAAAATCTAAAGCCACTATTATACAATTACGAATAAAAATATAATCTAAATATAATCTTATTGGGTTATCGGTTTAACCATTAACTAAAACCTTAAAATCGATACCGAACCGATAGCCCAATAATTTTTTTTACAAAACCGTTTAAAAATCGTTAACCCAATAACCCAATACCAATAAACCAATAATATTTTTATCGGTTCGGTTTATCGGTTAAACCAGTTTTTGCACACCCCTACTGAAAATTATACATATAGAACACAAAACGTTAGCAACTAATCTTATTTAGACACCAAAATCTAGAGAAAATATTTAATTATGACTCTATTTTTATTTCTTCTACAAAAATAAATCACGATAGACAATTTTATTTTATTTTAAAAAAAATACCGACCTACATACTTTCACACTGTCGTACTTCTCTTCCCTTTTTACAAAAAGCAAAATGGCATGGTCTCTTTTGTTGATGTGCATACTACTGCTACTAATAGTTCTACTGCTTGTAATAGTTCATAGTTCTAGTACTATGTTTCCTGCTCAAGAAACAATGAGTACTAACAAAAACAAAAAAATCCAAAGCAATCAAAAAAAAAAGTAACAGAAGTACAAGAAACAATGAATACTAACAAAAATAATAGATAGTAACAAAACAGAAACTACAATAAAATAATACGATAATTGAGATATCAAAATAATATGATTAAATCTTAATTTCACAAAAAATTCTCAAAACCCGACCAAACATTCATCCACCACTTGTATTAAGCAGAAAAAATAGCATCTAATAACAGAATAAAAACTACAATAAACAATACGATAATCGAGATATCAGAATAATACGATTAAATCTAACCTTTACACAAAAAATTCTCAAAGGCCGACCAAACATTCATTTACCACCTGTATTAAGCAAAAAAAATTAGCAAATAGCAACAAAACAAAAACTATAACAAAAAATATAATAATTGAGATATCAAGATAATACGATTAGACCTAACCTAGATTAGAGTTGTAATGAGCAAGCAATAGACAAAATCCTTTTGCATCAAAAATAATACTGATAGAGTACGGGATTCGCACATGTGTCTCACGTCAAACTATTATAGCTTTAGCAATACCATCTTTCTTCTAACTTATCAACATGGTGTTGACAACACCTAAAAGAATTATATAATAGGTTGTTTCCTGTGATTTTGTACAATTTGCCCAAACACATAAATTATGATGGCACATTCGTAAAGATTTTAACCCTAACATAAAGGACAATAACAACTATTATTTCAAAATCATATAAAAAAACACTAAAAACAAAAGAAACGATGAACTAAATCAAGAAAAAAGTATCACATGCTACAGAACAATATGAATATATACAGGTTAAAGAACTCACATGGTGTGAAGCAATCAATATCCATGGAGAACAAAAAAGTGAGATATTAATAAAGTTTTAATAACCAATACGATAATCGAGATATCAGAATATTACGATTAAATTTAAGCTTAACACAAAAATTTCTCAAAGGCCGACCAAACATTCATCTACCACCCGTATTAAGCAAAAAAATAGCAAAAAGCGACAAAACAAAAACTATAACAAAACAATATAATAATTGAGATATCAAGATAATACGATTAGACCTAACCTAGATTGGAGTTGTAATGAGAAAGCAATAGACAAAATCCTTCTGCATCAAAAATAATACTGATAGAGTACGTGATTCGCGCGTGTGTCTCACGTCAAACTATAATAGCTTTAGCAATACCATCTTTCTTCTAACTTATCAACATGGTGTTGACAACACCTAAAAGAATCATATAATAGGGTGTTTCATGTGGTCTTGTACAATTTGCCCAAACACATAAATTATGATGGCACATTCGTAAAGATTTTAACCCTAACGTAAAGGACAATAACAACTATTGTTTCAAAATCATATAAAAAAAAACTAAAAACAAAAGAAACGATGAACTAAATCAAGAAAAAAGTATCACATGCTACAGAACAATATGAATATATACAGGTTAAAGAACTCACATGGTGTGAAGCAATCAATATCCATGGAGAACAAAAAAGTGAGATATTAATAAAGTTTTAAACTCTTTTTAATAGGAATACTAAATACTAATAAGTTTACTACTTACTCTATTGTTGTTCTTTATGATTGCAAAATCATTATCATGTCAAACTGTCATACATAATAATAATTGAAAAAGAAATTAATTAGAAAAACTTGCTCAATTTAATTGAGAAGAAAGGAACTTATACCTACCTTTATAACTATCAATTGATCAATTTGTCGAATATGATCCATCCTGCAAATAGATAAAATAAATTGAACTCTAAAATATAAAAAAATAGTATAGATATTGATTAAATATGTCAGCAATAGCAATTACCTATGCCATTGATGATGATATCTTCCTCCTCGAAATCGTCCATGCGTACAAAAGTCAAATCACTCAAACTTTAGAAGAATAAAATTGAAATCCATAAATATTCCATGTATATATATATTAGTATTACATGCCTGCACAAGAAAAAAACTCAAATTAGAAAATCAAACGTACGTAATGGGCAAACTGCTGAGGCAATCTTGTGATCAAGAGGTTTTTTTTCCCATATTGCTAAAAATTATTTTATATATGGATATACTTAATAAAACCCTAATACGGATTCGTATATAATTAGGTGATTTTTTTTTATCTTCTTACTCAAATAAGAATATAGTGGTCGATCCCTATTTTGGCACAAAAATCAGTAGTGGTCCTCAATATTAACATAATAATCAAATGACAATAATTGAAAAAAATAGTAAAAAGACGATTTTGTCTAAAGAAGAAACTTTTAATGAAGGGCAAAAAGTTAATTGAGAAGAAAGGAACTTATACCTACCTTTATAACTATCAATTGATCAATTTGTCGAATATGATCCATCCTGCAAATAGATAAAAAAAATGAACTCTACAATATAAAAAAAATAGTATAGAGATTGATTAAATATGCCAGCAATAGCAATTACCTATGCCATTGATGATGATATCTTCCTCCTCGAAATCGTCCATGCGTACAAAAGTCAAATCACTCGAACTTTAGAAGAATAAAATTGAAATCCATAAATATTCCATGTATATATATATTAGTATTACATACCTGCACAAGAAAAAAACTCAAATTAGAAAATCAAATGTACGTAATGGGCAAACTGGTAAGGCAATCTTGTGATCAAGAGGTTTTTTTTCCCATATTGCTAAAAATTATTTTATATATGGATATACTTAATAAAACCCTAATACGGATTCGTATATAATTAGGTGATTTTTTTTTATCTTCTTACTCAAATAAGAATATAGTGGTCGATCCCTATTTTGGCACAAAAATCAGTAGTGGTCCTCAATATTAACATAATAATCAAATGACAATAATTGAAAAAAATAGTAAAAAGACGATTTTGTCTAAAGAAGAAACTTTTAATGAAGGGCAAAAAGTTAATTGAGAAGAAAGGAACTTATACCTACCTTTATAACTATCAATTGATCAATTTGTCGAATATGATCCATCCTGCAAATAGATAAAAAAAAATGAACTCTACAATATAAAAAAAATAGTATAGAGATTGATTAAATATGCCAGCAATAGCAATTACCTATGCCATTGATGATGATATCTTCCTCCTCGAAATCGTCCATGCGTACAAAAGTCAAATCACTCGAACTTTAGAAGAATAAAATTGAAATCCATAAATATTCCATGTATATATATATTAGTATTACATACCTGCACAAGAAAAAAACTCAAATTAGAAAATCAAATGTACGTAATGGGCAAACTGGTAAGGCAATCTTGTGATCAAGAGGTTTTTTTCCCCATATTGCTAAAAATTATTTTATATATGGATATACTTAATAAAACCCTAATACGGATTCATATATAATTAGGTGATTTTTTTTGATCTTCTTACTCAAATAAGAATATAGTGGTCGATCCCTATTTTGGCACAAAAATCAGTAGTGGTCCTCAATATTAACATAATAATTAAATGACAATAATTGAAAAAAATAGTAAAAAGACGATTTTGTCTAAAGGAGAACTTTTAATGAAGGGCAAAAAGTTCAAATCACATTATAAGGTCCTTCACACTTTTAATATAATATAAATAGATATAGATATAGATATAGATATAGATAGATATAGATATAGATATATAGTATAGAAGATATAAATAAATACAGATATAGATATAAATAGAATTAACCGCAAATGTTTGCAATTGCTAGCTTTTGCATGACGTCATGTTATTTCAATTCCAATTTTAATAGATCTCTAATTTTATGATTTTCAAACTATTAACTAACATGAATTTGTATGGACTTCTAATATTAATTAACATTGACTTTCTATTCGTAAAATAATAATTACAGAATTTGATTTTTTTTCTCAAAGGTGACTTGATGTAACGTGTACATGTGCCATGCACATACATTAAATTAGTTTTTTCTAAAAATATGAACACTTATTTATAAAATTTTAAATTTTTTTAAAGGGTAAATTAATAAAATAATTTTTTTATTTATAAAGAAAGTGATCAACTAATATGGACTAGTAAGTGGGAGGTTCTTTTAATGGCAGAATCTTATATTTCTAATTCCCAAGTTTAAAGAAAAGAGCCTAAACAGCAAACACCCTTTCTCTTCCCGAGTCCTTTTCTTCCTAGTACTATTTCCAATCAATTCAACAAAATCTTGATTTATCAATCATCGGCGAGAGGAGATTTAGGGCAGAATTATTGTGATCTTTTAAGAAAACAAATTATGTTTTTCTCGGGTGATCCTTCGACGAGGAAGCGAGTCGATTTGGGTGGGCGCAGCTCCAAGGAACGTGACCGACAGAAGCTTCTAGAGCAGACTCGTTTAGAGCGGAATCGTCGCCTCTGGTTGCGTCAGCAGAACTCTGCTGCTATCAAAATTCAGGTTTCCTTTTCCTGCTATCATTTCATTTTTATTTTTATTTCTTTGCTATAATTCACGTTTTGTTGCTCAATTTTTTCACAATGGTTTTACCGTCATTGGGTTAGAGAAAAGTTTTAGTATGGCTGCAAAAATTGACTGTTTTACCCAATACTTAAGGTTTATCAACTAGTTCACGATTGAAGCACAGTTGACTGATTGATATTTGATGCCCAACTCGACTAATTCGGGACAGTTGATTGGTTGATATATTGATAACCATTAAGTTTAGTTTTACTTAGGCTGGAGTTTGAGTATTTATGAGATGGCTTTGTGGAATTGAATCATGTATTATTTGATAAGAATTAGGTTAGGGATCTGAGAACTTGAGGAAGAAAATTCAAGAAAACTAGAGAAAATCAAGAAACGGGTGGAAGCTAAAAAGAAATATACAATAACAACTTACCCGGTGTAATCCCACAAGTAGGCAGTTAAAAAAATGAGGTAATCCCACAAGTAGGGTCTTGGGAGAGTAAGATGTACGCAAACCTTACTCCTACCTTTGTGGGGTAGAGACTATTTCTAATAAAAAAAAATAAACTGAAAATAAAGATAGAACAAATTTAAGAAAGTTATTCTTGAGTTCAAGAACAGTTTAACAAGTTCAAGATAGATCAGAAATTTGAAGATAAGTCTATTCTTCAAATCGACTCCTACAACAACAACAGACCGAGTGCAATCTCACAAGTGGGGTCTGAGGAGGGTCGTGTGTATAGCCTTACCCCTACCTTAGGAAGGTAGAGAGACTGTTTCCGATAGACACTCGACGCAAGTGAGGCATAATAAAATCAAGTATGAAAAGGGATATACAACAGTGAAGAAGTCATGTTGAACATAATGGAGAAAAGAATAGTAGCAACAACACATAATACAATAATCAAAGCAAAGGAAACAACAAGTAATAATAAAATCGAAAAAGAAGATAGTATGTGAAAAGTAATAATAGTACTGATTAGGGAAATTAGTAAACACTCGACTACCTACTAATCTTCTACCCTAATCCTCGACCCTAACATCCTCCTATTTAAGGACAAGTCCTCGGTAAACTGCAAGTGTGCCATGTCGTGTATAATCACCTCTCCCCAATACTTCTTCGACCTACATCTACCTCTCCTCATACTCACTATCACCAATCTCTTGCACTTCCTCACTGGGGTATTTTTTCATCTCCTTTTCACATGCCTGAACGATCTCAGCCTCGTCTACCTCATCTTATCCGCCATAGGGGCCACTCCCACCTTGTTTAGAATATCTTCATTCCTAATCCTATCTCTCTTAGTATGCCCACATATGCTGGCCTGACAACCATTTTATAAAATTTACCTTTAAGTCTTAGTGGTACATTCTTATCATACAAGACATCGGATGTGAGCCTCCATTTTATCCACCCTGCTCCAATACAGTGTATAACAACATCGTCAGTCTCCCATTTCCTTGGATTATAGATCTAAGATACTTAAAACTTTCTCTCTTGAAGATGACTTGTGTATTAATCATCACTTCCATATCTGCCTTGTGAGTTACGTTACTGAAGTTGCACTCCAAGTACTCTGTCTTGGTCTTGCTCAACCCGAACCCTTTGGATTCCAGAGTTTGTCTCCAAACCTCCAGCCTATTGTTAACTCCGCTGCGGCCAAAAAGTCTCGTCAATCAATACTATGTCATCTGCAAATAACATACACTATGACACCTACCCTCGGATATGCCGCGTTAGTTCATCTATCATTAAGACAAAAAAGGGCTAAGAGCTAATCCCTAATGCAACCCCATCACGGCTGGAAAGTGTTTCGAGTCTCTCCCACTGTCCTCACTCGGCTTTTGGCTCCATCGTACATGTCCTTAGTTGCCCTAATGTAAGTTACAGGTACCCTCTAGCCTTTAAACTTCTTGATAGAGACTTTATCGTATGCTTTTTCTAGGTCAATGAACACCAGATGCAAGTCCCTTTTCCTCTCCCTATACTACTCCATCAATTTCCTTACTAGATGGATGACTTCTATAGTTGAACGCCCCGACATGAATCCAAATTGATTCTCGGTAATAGACACACCCCTCCTCACCCTCATCTCCACCACCCTCTCCCAATTTTCATAGTGTGACTCAACAACTTGATACCCCTATAGTTGTCACAATTCTTAATATCCCTCTTACTCTTAAATAATGGGATCATTGTACTCCACATCAATTCTTCAGGCATTTTAGACGTTTTGGAAATGATGTTAAACAACCCAATTAGTCGCTCCATACCCAGTTTACCATTCTCATCTTACGAATAACCTCCTTAACCTCCTCAAACTTTATACCCCTCCAATACCCAAAATCTCGGGGACTCTCAGAGTGCTCTAAATCGCCCAACACAATATTTCTGCCACCCTCTTCATTCAAGAGTTTATGGAAGTATGTCTGCCATTTTGGTCTAATGTGTGCCTCTTCTACCAATACTTTGTCTTTCGTCTTTGATGCACTTTACAACCAGGTCTCGGACCCTCCTCTCTCCCACCTTGGCGAGCCTATACAACTAAATATCCCTGCTTTTGTCCTGTAGTTTACATACAGGCATCCAAACGCTGCTGTTTTAGCCACTATAGCCGCTAACTTTGCTTCTTTCTTTGCCGCGTTATACCTCTCCTTATTTGTCTTTTTTTTCCTCCTCGTCTTTATTCTCCACCAACTCCTTATACACAACCTTCTTGGCCTCCACTTTCCTTTAGACCTCTCTGTTCAACCACCAATCCCCTCAATGTCCACCAGCATTACCCCTCGAGACCCTAGCCCCTCTCTAGCTACTTCCTTAATGCTCTTAGATGTCCTATCCAACATACTGTTTGCATCCCCACTACTCCCCCAAGCCCCCATTGCCATCAATTTCTCCCCTATTTCCTAAGCTTTGACTGGGGTCAAGCTTCAAAGTGACTCCTAACAATAACAATTAGCCAACAAGGAACTAATCACCTTTGGTAGAGAAATAATCTAAGTGGGGTTATTGATCCTGACCCCTTGTAGATAATTGTAGAGTAACAAGAATAACAATAAGCCGAAACTAATCGCCTTTTTTGAATACCTAGAAGTAATCTAAGATTTGAAGGAATTAAACTTATCACCTTTAAGTTGATTCTTGAAGGTTGAAGAATAAATCCAAGAGTAGCCAATGCAAAAGTTGAAGGAAAAGTCCTCTCAATATTATTGATAATAATCTGAATTGTCGGTAAATAACAAATATAGCAACCCTATTTATAGAGTATATGGCCATGAAATTTAGCCTAAAAAACAATGAAATAAAATCCTACTCTACTTCGGATAAACAAATCCAACTATCCTAGAGAAAGGAAAAAACCATAACAACCTACGTAAAGAAACAAGGAAACCTTTCCATACTAACTAGGATAAAATTAGAGGCGAATCTAGGATTCCTAGAACATGGGTGCACTGCTAAAAAAAAGAAGAAAAAAATGTATTAAGTGGAAATTGATCCCTAGTCCTCTTGGTAAATAACTCAACATTCAACCAACTGCACCATTTAGCCTTCTTGTAGTATGGGTTCCAACAAATAATATTATACCAATTTTAAAAAATATATACATAAAATACCTAATTTTACGAAGAGACCACGGGTTCACATGCCCCATATTTTAGCCTATTCGCCTCTGGATAAAATATGGAAGGTTTTGACTAATCCATAACCATAAGGAAACCATGTGATAGGCTCCCTTAATTAGTTCCTAAAATTAAGGAAAATCTTGAAGTATCTCACCAAAACCGAGTATCTCAGCGAAGAGATGCAAAAGCTGACTCACTTTCTCCATCTCTCCCCAAAGCCATCTTCAACAAAATGAAGTCCCGAAACTTCTAATTTACACGGTCATAAGCCTTCTCCAAATCCAACTTGCACAAAACACCCGGCTCACCCTTTTTCTTCCATGAATCTACCACTTCATTAGTCACCAAAGCTGCATCCAAAATCTGCCGTCCTTTGACAAAGTCATTTTGCGAAGAAGAAACGGTCTCGTTAACCAATGAACAGACTTCAGATTTCAGAAAGACCTAGATGGTGTGATAAAGTTGATGGTCTATAATCTTATAGAGCGGGGTATTTAATTTCTTTGTGCCCAGAATGAGATGGTGGATAACCGATCATGGAAACTAAACGGGAAATTTAAATTGCCCCGTAAGGTGATTTCTATCTGTTGGACAACACTCTATAAAGCATGTTTGACTCAAGACAATCTCAACAAATGGAGCATACACATTGTTAACAGATGCTATATGTGCCATCAAGACATAGAAACCAACAACCACCTCCTGCAACGCTGTACAATTGCTGCATATATCTAAATCATGTTCTTTTAAGTTTTGGACTCAGTTGGGTCATGCCCGAGAGGATTAAGGATGCATTCATATGCTGGAGTTCTTGAAAAGTTGGTAGGTCCATCGGAAAGATCTGGAAAATGATTCCTGCCTGTATTTTGTATTTTGTGTTTCGATATAAAGGAATTGAAAATGCTTGATGGAATATCAACTTCTAATCATACTCTTAAGGCTAATTGTCTTTTTATGTTTATATTATGTAGCTGGAGTAATCTCTCTCCTGTAAACTACCCTATTCCCTTGGCAAATTTTGAACTTTGTTAGTTCCTTATCTTTAACATAGGGCATAATGTAATGGAGCTAACAAACTCAGTTTTGCACTTTCTGTCTTGTACCATTTATCTACGTAGATGCCATTAATGAGATCACCTCATTAAAAAAGTTGTACTTTAACCTCCTTGGTGATTTTCGTTATAGTAATAATATTTACTTTACCGATCAAAGATTTGGTATTGATTTTGGTTTTAAAAAAAAAAGATTTGGTATTGATTTTGGTTATCAAAAAAAAAAAAAGATTTGCTATTTATTTTGTATTAAGTCATTGTTAATTGTTGATTTCTCATTTAGGCTATTATCAGTCTTATTAAGATTAAGAGATCATTCAATTGTATATCAATGGCTGCCAACTGAAGGGCATTCTTGATCCTCCACTCAAGCTTTGACCTCCCTCGAGCAATCTACGAATCATATAAAATACGCCTCAGGATACTACCTTCCACTCTTTACTCTTCTCTTTCTCCATTTGTGGACCTCCAAAGTCTCAATGGTCTCCGCAATTGTGCACCCAAGAGACTTTATTCAGGAGGTACAGATGAGTGTTACTTTGAAATTAGAGAAGCCACTGAGGGACCTTCTTTGGGAAGAAGAGGAGGGATAAAGAAAAATCAACTTAGCTGGATGGTAGAACTTAGAAGGCGTGGCTCCTATTGACTCAGGCAGATCGGGACTGGTAGTTGTCAATTTTCAAACAAGTCCTCTTACAATAGATGAGAAGATCTGTGAAAGAATTTTGTATAGAGGAGGCTGACTCTATACTAGACTTTTTGGAAGCCTTGTGAAATGTACACATGCTTTTTACTTTCTGTGCTACAGTGGCCAGCAGTGCCTTTGTGCTGATGGATAATATGTTACCATTATTAAGAAAAAGTCATTTGGAGTTTCTCCATTTCCCTTTTGTGTTCTTTTATCTACTTATGCAATTGAGTTAAACTCCATGTTATTGCCCATGTAAGAGGTCATTTATGATGCACCTCGACACCTGGAAATAACTCTTGTTGTCATGCTGAAATGTTCGTGTCAGAGTATTTGTGAAGCACCTCCATAACTTCTAACATCCTTTTGTTTCATATTATTGGCCCCCAATAATGAAGAACTATTGTATTTACTATTTAACATTTCTGACATTTTGGTCCCCATGTAGACACATGAAGTTTACTCTCGGTTTCAGCATATCCTTCAGTACCACATTTTCGTGGGGGGTCATTTTAACCTCTCGTGTCCCAGATTTTGATTTTCATTGGCGTGTTGGGAGGTTTTACGTAAACTGCACCCTCCTCCTTCCCTGGATCCTTCAGTTTCTCTACCTCCGTAGCTTTAGAAAGGAGAGAATTTCAGACTCACAATGCTCCTTGAAGACTCTTCTCAGTTCAGCCTCCTTTCCCCCGGTTCGTGGTGTTGTTATATACAATCACAAATGAATCTATCCCCCTTTTACAACAACAACAACAAACCCAGTGTATTCCCACAAAGTGGGGTAATAATTTTATTGATACTGAGAAAGCCCTCGTGTGTACAAGAGGTATACCAAAAAGTAGAGAATCTACATAAAGATATGATTCTATACAAAAGGCGCCCAGCCTTTTATACAAATAGGAATTCATGGGTGCACAAAAAAGACATTAAAAACAGAAGGCTATTCAGATGTACGCAAATCCTTTCTATAGATCTACACAAATACTTTTTCTTACACCAGACAAATTGTCAAATGCCTTGAGTGCTTGTTTGTTCTTATGTTTTGGGTTCTTAGTTGCTCTTGCCAATAGAAACGAGAAAATATTTTTCCAAGGAGCCTCTGACATGACATTTTGCAAGTTCACGTTGTGGTTTGCACTTTCTCTATCTTCCTATGCATGTCTCTTCTTTTTTTTCTTGTTGATCTAGTAAAAATCTTCTATTTTGGCTTTATTTGACTCAAATTGTTTCGGGTTATGTGTGGATCCTCTCTTGCTAGAATCATCTAGGACTTGTTACTTTTTTGTCTTTGACTTGAATAAGTACTGAATACAGAAATGCTTCAGAGGTAGAAAGGAGGTGGAAGCTGAACGTTCTAAAGTTCGCGAGAATTTCTTAAAAACTTATGGGGAGCGCTGCCGCTCTGTTGACAGGTTTGCTTATATGGCTTTTATGTTCTCTGTAATATGTTCCTTTAGATACAATGCCCTTCCCTTTGTTGGGTCATGTAATTGGGTGCTCTGATAGTGTTTCCTTTTCTTTGCGCTTATCCCATGAAGTTGTATTAGCTTCTTTGTAGAATCTTCGAGGATTAGCTTTTTATTTTCTTTTTCCCCATGTGTGTTCAGGCAGTGCTTCAGTCCAGAGTCAGATTTTCTGCATCACCTACTTTTCTTTTTCAATCCGACATACACTACTGATGTATCTGTCCTCGTGGAGACATGCCGATCGCTACTAGAGTTTGTTCGAGATAACGGTTTGTTTCCTCTCTTTGCCTAATTTCACGTGGACAATTTATGTAGCACATTCGGAGTGCCTTCATCTATCTGGAGTTGTGGATCTGTGTGTTTCCTTTTTGATTCTGGTTTCGTCTACCAATTAGGGATGATTAATGATGGCTTTATTCTAAACAGAAAATATTGTCACTTCACGTTATATGGGTTAAACTATCCATGGAACTCATGAAGTGATGACTATTCTAAAACTCTAGAAATCAAGCTGCATGCTGCATCACTTCAAACAAATGCTTGCTTGAAAATGTTTTGGGCTTTGATGGAGTGTTTGAATCATGTCTCCTTGTGTTGGTGCCATGGTTTTAGTAATCCGTGAAACTTAAGTTAGTTTTCAATGGAATTCCACTGTAATGGCATTGCATTGATTTTTTTAAAAAAGCATTGCGTTGTATTATTAGGTATCTCTTTGTATTCTTGAGATCTTTCGGTGTTCCGTGCTAAATAGTTGATGTATTGTTGTCTGACAAAATCACGTGTATGTTTAATGGTTTAAGTTAATTTTTCTTTAGCCAGCTTTTATGGAGTGTGGTGCCTTGTCAAAACTCATTATTTATGCTGATTATCACTTATCAGATACTTCTAAATTACACAACTGACCTTGTTTCTTTAAGTGCATGTTTTGTGCATAGCATCTTCCTGTCCAAGTTTAATTGCGTTACAAAAACTAATTCTTTCTTCTCTAATTAGAATTTCTGTGTTCATCATTTTGTTATTCCTTTGTTTCTCTGTTATTAACCTCTTGAGTTTGCATGCTAGAAGCTTGTCATTAGCTTTAACAGTGTGCAGGAATTTTACAGGGGATGTTGTTAGCCTCTTTGCTGGTACGGAGTATGCTTCCAATCCTGCCTTGGTGAGATACAGAGTGAAGAAATTTGTTCATGCCTGTTTTCGGGCTGTTTATGGAAACAGGTTTAACTCAATACCTTACTTCATTTCTTTTTGATTTACTTTCCCATATGAAGCACCTGAACTTCATTTGGTTAATGTTACTTTTATCTCTGTAGAACACAGAGAGAGAGTTATTTGACCTTATTATCGTAAAAGTGTAAAACAAGCTATATGTGTAGAAAACATATAATATTCAAGAAAAAAAGGGATAAATCGGTTCTTTCATGTTATTCATTTTTTAATAAGTTCTTTCCTTTTACCTCTTTGGATCGTTTGGACTGAACTCCAGATTTTTATATTGCTATAATTCAGTCTTCAGTATTTGGCATTTCATTCTATTTGTTTGTGCTATGTGAGTTCTGTCGAAAGACCACTTGGAGCTTCACTTTCACTACCCTAAAGATAATTGTCCCCTTGAAGCAAAACTGATTTTCCACTGGGTTGCAAGAATTATTGCATGTCATTGTTAAAAGGTAGCGTTAGTAAGCTGGTTAACAAGTTCTTTAGAATGCTGGCAAAGGTCCTAGACAGCCTCTGTGAGAAATAAACACTCGGGAAATATCGTTAAGACACGTAAACTACATTATTACACTGACCCTATTTATAGATACTACATGATAATTCTTTTCCACGGAGGAGAGCTTATGTATTCCTATTCCTATTCTAACATTCCCCCTCAAGGTGCTGCATATAAATCATATGTACCGAGCTTGTCATAGATATAACTGAACACGAGGACCAATGAGGGACTTGGTGAAAATATTGGCAAGTTGATCACTTGACTTCACAAATTTTGTAACAATATCTCCTGAGAGTATCTTTTCTCCGATAAAGTGACGGTCAATCTCAATGTGCTTAGTCCTCTCACAAGATACCAATTTTTTTGCAATATGATGGGCCGATTGATTATTACATACAAGTTTCATCTGATTGATTTCTCCAAATTTTAATTGTCTGAATAACTGTTTGATCCAAACTAGCTCACAACTTGCTACATCCATTGCTCGATATTCTGCTTCTGCACTAGAGTGTGCAATCATAGTTTATTCTTACTCTTCCGGGGCGCCAAATTACCTCCTGCTAAAACACAATATCCATGTGTAGAACATCTATCAAGAGTGATCCTGCCCAATCAACATCAATATCTGTATATCTAACGATTTGCTCATAGCTTCGATCCTCAAAGGGTAGTCCTTTTCTTGGAGTTGATTTTATATATCGCAAAATGCGGACAACTGCGTCTGCACCCCAATGACTATCACAAGGAGAATCCATAAATTGACTTACAACACTCATAGGAAAAGAAATGTCAGTTCTAGTCATTGTGAGATAATTCAATTTACCAACCAGCCGCATGTATCTTCTAGGATCACTGAGTGGCTCCCCCTGTTCTGGCAGTAGTTTAGCATTCGGATCCATAAGAGTGTCAATGGGTCTACATCCCATTATTTTTGTCTCCTCTAGAATGTTTAATGCATACTGTCGTTGTCAAATAACAATATATGATCTGGACTGAGCAACCTCAATACCTGGAAAGTACTTCAGTATGTCGAGGTCTTTAGTGGTCTTTAGTCTAGACCTGCTAAAAGAGTTGTTGCTTTAAATTAGTAATACCATCCTAATCATTGCCGATGATAATGATATCATATCCAAAAGTTACTACCATTAGACTTGTTTATGAAAAATATCCGAAGGATGCTCCCAAGCACGGATACCAAGGATCTTCTCTCTCCTACTTTCTAGGATCGTAGAAGCTTCATTCCGGCGCCGATATCCGACAATCTAGCCCTTCTTTCTTAACCAATCAATATTCACCCATTGTGATTATTGCTTCAATCCTTCTGGTACTAATTGATACAAGGCAATGACAGAGAATCGAATCTATTTTAATGCTGGTTTTAAGTCTTTCGACATTACATGATGGAACTCCGGCAACACAACTTGGTTCGACTGGGTTGAGAGAAGCAGAAGTAGAATGCGTAGAATAACGCTGAGTAGGAGGACAATGGAGTGGATCTGCCACATTCTCAAAGAAGCATAAAATGACAACAGGAACCTGGTGAGAAGATGGAGGACTAAAGATCAAGCGGCTGAGTTTTATGGCACCAGAAAGTATAATGTACATGGAAGGTATATGAGTTTTTTTTGGTCGTCAAAAAAGGTATATGAGTTTTCTGTCCCTTAAAGGTGAGGCCAGAGAAGTTATTATTGTCCCAGAGTTGGCCATAAATGCGGGATGACGGGAATTAGCTTAACATTGAAAGCTTCATAAATGCTAATAATCAGCGCACGGTCAAACAGCCTTCAAAGCAAACTATCCCATACGCCAGAGCCTGAGAGCAGTAAATGGCAACAACAAGACCAAGTTGAAATCAATGAAATCTCTGACAACTCTAAGGGGGCCCTGGGGAGAAGCATCACCGGAATTTTTAGAGGAGCTGAGTCACCCACACTTGCAGACGTGAGAAGGTGGGCCTCCTCCATCTGGAAGGAAGCCTTTGGAGTTAACATATACGAAATGGCAGGGCACATCTTCCTCTTTGAGTTCCCATACGAAAGGGGGGGGTGAGGAAGTTTTACTCTTCTAACCTTTGAAATTTAATTAGCTTTGATGAGGTAGGCATTTATTTTGATAGTGCTATTATACTAGTTATAGATCTATGATTACTCATCTGTAGTATCATTTTCTGAAATAAGCTATTTTATTTAACATCTGTCGGATACCAGCTTTTGTAGGACTCAAATCCAATTGGAACGCTAAACAAGTGCTTTCATGTCTTTTATTTTACTTATATGAGCCATGCTCGTGCAGGAATAAGTTGAGAGATCAACTTTTTATGGAATCTGAGAAGTCCTCTACATCAGCAATCCTCTTGTTGGATGCAGTAACATTGTTGATTGATTTAAGGCTTCCTTGGGCTTGCAGCACTGTCACCTATCTTCTTCAAAGAAATATATATTCCTTATTTAGGGAATTTGTTCTGATTGGCAAGGTATTCAGCTGATAATTTCTTTCCTTTACCGTGTATATTTTCTGACTGCTTCTACAAGTACAAGAGATATTTAGTGAAATTATTTTACTACTTGCCACAGCATATGTAATCCTTAACGATGAGTTTTAAGTATATTTTTCCAGGGAGGTTATCACAAAATCCAAGTAGTTTGTAGTTATGGATTAATTTTACATTTTGCTAACTAGCTTTATTGCCTTAAAGTGCTCTACTCTTGGGAGTTAGAAAGTAGGTAGCAAAAGGTGTTGGAGTTGTGACAAGCTTGTAATTTTTCATGGAGATATCTAATAATCCGGACTAATGTTGAATTGCAGGGCTTTCATATGACTCTATTCAATCCTATGCTTCGAATGCACTTCTTAAGAATGTAGTAAATTATTAATATGATAAGATTCCATTCATTATATATGTGTGTGTGTGAGAGAGAGAGAGTATATATATAGGAAAAGTTTGGAGCCCTTATAATTGTGTTTTAAGAAAATAGGAATTACTTCCATTCCTTTTTTAGGATTACTTTCCTTCTCTTTTTAGGATTTTATTTTGATTGTTATAAGTATTGATTAATCTCAGCAAGAAGTGCCGTAAAATATTTACAATAGTAGGTTAGCATGGTACCCATTTTTTAATTTCCTTAAAGCCCCTAGCAACATATTACCAATGCATAAATTGAGAGGGATATTTTTTTCTTTCCACGATAAACTAAAGCCAATTCCTGTTTTCCCCCCTCTCTTACATTTTGTTCTCTTCGTCTGCGAAGCTTGAGGCATCTGATTTGTTTTTTTTTTTTGCTGTCTATCCTTCTCTTTCTCTTCTTAATTTTGATAGTCTCCCCATAAATTAAATCATGTTTTCCTTTAGATTTACTGAGTGGTTTAAATTCTTAAGATTTATTATCAATATTAATGAGTATGAAAGACATGAAACAAACCTGTATAATTTCTATAATCAAAATTCAGGCAGAGGGAAATGGGTCTTGTTCTACCATTATTCTCAAAATGAAATGGTTTCGCAGAGAAAAGAGAAAAGATGGGTGGGTTAAGAACACATGTTAATTAGTGTGTGTAAAGTCCCTAAAATGGGACTAGAAATTGGCTTAAAGAATGGGGGTTTTCTGAACTGAGATAATCTCTGATAGAATGAGAGGTGAACTTGACGAAGAGGGCTGGAATATCTAGGTCATGCTGGTTTATTAAAAGAGAAATTGTCCCTACTGCTAAAGAAATATTTAGAATAGTAATAGGGATATATTGGGTATACAAAAAATGGGTACAATGCTAACCTACTAGCTTCATGTAGTAGGTTAGCAAATCTCATATATATGTATATACTAGTGGTGATAAGCCCGTGCTGATGCTCAGCACGGGCCCAATTATTTATTGTCGTAATATATTTAGCCAACTTTTGATTTAATCTATTAAAGTATCATATAAAAATGAAGAAATCATAATTTGGAGTAATTCTCTTATATAGGAAGCATCAGTTGAGGTGCTTCAGCTGATTCTTAAGTTGCAAAAAATGAACTAAATTATTACTCCCCCCATTCCTAAATAAGTGATTTTTTTAGCTTGGACGCACCCCTTAAGAAACTACTCATTCCTAGATAACAAAGAGTACTTCTACTAATTTTCCCTTAATAAATACTTTGAAAGGAATGTAACTCTTTAGTAGTTTCTTGGTTTTGTAAAACGTTCTTTATTTAAAGAAAGGTAAAATTGGAAAAACATCATTAATGTCTTCTTGATTATCTAAAACACCACTTATTTAGGAACTGTTAAATTAGGTCTTGGGCCTAACTCACACCCCAAAAACTAGCTCAAAGGGAGGAGGATTGCCCAAGCCTTATAAGGAGACCAATTACTCATTCCATATCCGATGTGGGACTCTTAACATGAACAAAATGAAAAGGCTAAACAACCACTTATTTAGGAACGGAGGGAGTATGTCATTGTTTTGGAATTATGGATCAATCACGTACGGTTAAACAAATAACTCTAAGCTAGTGTTTGGCCATAGATTTTGGGAATAGTTCTTGAAAACTTTTCTTCAAATGTCTGTTTGATCATGAAATTTGATCAGATTTTGAAAATTTGATCTTTAAATATTTTTAAGTTAAAAATTGGCTCAACTTTTGGGTCTGGGACTTCGACCCACAAAACTTCAAATATTTTCCAAGTAAAATGCATGTTCAAACACAACTTCAAATTCTAAAAGTCACAACTTCAAAAATTCAAATTTTCAAGCTTTAAGTTTCAACGTCAAAATCTATGGCCAAACATGAATTAATATTACAAAATTAAAGAAATACCATAGCATAAATATGGATTTGAAGTTGTGGACCCAAAGTCATAACAACAGCCCTTTTTTCCAGCTATTACTAATTGCGTTCTTCCACGTGCAACATCATTAAGAGGAGCTAAGCAAGCACGAAGCAACTGAGATAAAATTAAAATTATATTTAAAAAGTGATAAGAAATTCATAAACAAGGTTTTTGTGTAAGATCTTTCAAATAAATGTAAAATAAGTTAGATGGGTTGGTGTTGTGGGCCCCAGAGAATTACTTATAGCAGTGCAACATTGTAGGAGAAAATTTAAGACCAAAAATTAAGACTGCACGGAGGTTGGAACCCAAGACCTTGCACACGAAAATTGAAGTTTTAACCACCAAGCCGAGAAGCAGCTTACAACAGAAGCAAACAAATATTAGACCATGAAACAGACAGGTGAAGCAGCTAAATTGGTGCTGCTTATATAAGAGAATATAATTAAGGATTACTTGTAAACACTATTTAAAACCCAACATTTTTGAGAGAATAATCAAGTAATTCGTTCTCAATATTTCTCTTTCTTTTATGATATTTTACAAGGTATTAGAGCCTCTAAGATCTTGATAGAAACTGAAATAGCTTCGGTAACGGAGGGCGATGCCGTCCAAGATGAGCCGCCTATGATTTTATTCTTTTCTTCTTCCTTGTGTCTAGCACAACTCCTCTCTCCAGCAATCGGTGCTCCTCTCTCCATTGAAGCATCGTTCATCTCTTCGACGACCATTATGGTGCCACTATCTCGTCGGTGACCCGCATTGCTACTTTCTATGCGACCAACACCCTCCTTTGATCTTGAATTTCTATTAGAGCCGAGAGTTTGAGTCCTTATCTGAAAATTCTTTTGCTAGAGCCAAGGTTCCTACTCTGAAATCAGAGCCAAGGGTTTGAGTCTTTACTCTTAAATTTCTTTCTCCATACTTTTAGAATTCTTTCTCGCAGTCTCACTCTTCTAGTACTACTTCCTCTAATTCTTTTTCCGGTTTTAAAAAAAGAGTTCTCTCTCTCATCCAAAAGTTCCTGCACTTGCCTTCTCAAATAAAAAGTTCCTGCACTTTCTCTAGTTCAATTAAAAGTTAATGACTATTTCCTTCAAAAGCAATCTTCTTTTTTCTTCTTAATCTCACACAAAAGCAAAAAAAATTCTTATTCCTAAATTAAATTGGTAGTTTAGACTAATGGAACTGGAATCCTACCTTCACTGGATGCAAGAGGGATCGAATACCTCATTCTATTACCTTGATTGGTGTTGATTATCAGGACTATCTTCGGTAGATTGCAAAGCAACAATATCATCTCATCTACAGTTGCAAGCTCAACCTGGTTCACAAAGTCCGCCTAGTGACTCATTGCCTATTCCGATGGCATCTGCCACTTCGGTCAAGCACTCATCACATGAGGTTGAGTATATTGGGGTAAGTTAGGAGAATATAATATGTACGCTCCAACTTGAGGAGGGATGTTAAGAATTAGCAAATTAAATATGGCAAGATCCCATTCCTTATATATTTGTAGGAAAGGTTAGGGTTCTTATAATTGTGTAATTCAAAATAGAAATTACTTTCCTTTCCTTTTCTTTTTAGAATTACTTGTAAACACTATTTAAGCCCTAACACGCTTGAGGAAATAATCAAACAATTCATTCCCAACATCTTCTTCTTTTCTCATTCTTTACAACTCTTAAACATTCTCTGCAAAAGATATAGGCTACTTATGGCACCTTCTTGGTTCGTTATTAGTTTTACTGACAAAAAGCTGCCCACTGGTAAGAGGACAAGACTTGAATATGTATCAAGATCGTAAACTTTGATAAGATGTGAAAAATGAGTGAAGAGAAGATATTGGGGGAATGCTCTGGACAATTATCTTGTGCTTAGGAGCTTCTACAAATGCTTTGGACAATATACATGAACGTAATATTTCTTCGGATGGGAGATAATATAAATAAGACAAGTAGATAACCTTATTTTTATGCATGCCTTATTCATTTGTTTTTCTGTTTTGATGTACTAGTATCTCAAGAATCCAAATATCTCCTTGCCTTGGTGTTTGTTAAAGTTTGAAGAGTGATAGGATGCAGCTTAATTTTGCAGGATAGAAGCTTTCCAGCTTCCAGCAGGATTGTATCTTCATTCGAGCGTGTGCTTGCACTAGTTACATCTCATATTGGTCAAAGCACTTGTACTTGCCCAAGTGTTGACCCACAATGTTGCTTTGCCTCCCAGATTCTTACAATTCCATTCTTATGGCGGTTTTTTCCTCACCTAAAAGAGGTAACTGGTTACAATGTTCCACCAGAACATGGTTGTTGCAATGGAGGATCGGATTAAGGGAAAATTCTTTGCCAACCAAGTATCATGTTGTTCTATGCTAGTTCAAGTAAAATGATCTGCATGAATTATCAGCTCATATCTCATATCTGTGCCATATAGTTTGTTCATCTTCATGTGGAAGTTCAGATTTATGCTTCTGTGAACTGTGAAGCTTATGTTTTATTTGTTCATATTTCTTTCATATTTCCTAAAGGTTTATTCAGCTGGTTTCATTTCATTATGCAGATCTTTGCAAGTCCATCAGTGAGTCGTCATTATTTTCATCAGATAACATTATGCATGAAAGACCATATTAATGTCCTCCCTCCTGATATAGCGATTGATCTTCCTGGCTATTCTTGTCTTCTTGGGAATCTATTGGAGGTTGCCGGGCTTGCTTTTGCTCAGCCAGAATCATTCACTATGGTAAAGACTAAAGACACACCATTTGCTCTACTCAAATAAAAGAGTTTTTTTGTGATACAAGTTTTATAATTACTGTCATTTATGTTTGGTACCTACCTATGTTATAAGGACATGTAAGAAGTAGTCGTCACTAGCGTGAGAACAATAATAGTAGATACAAAGGAGTTTCCATAACCGTGGGTTTACGCTAGGTATCGACCTTTAGCAGGTCTTTATTTACCCTAATTATGAATGAGCTAACCAACACAATACAAGATGAGGTCTCATGGTGTATGCTATTTGCTGACGATATTGTGTTAATTAACAAAACCAACAAGGGTATCAACTAAAAGCTTGAACTATGGAGAAACAATCTATAGACTAGGAGTTTCGGAATAAGTAGAAGTCTGTCTAAATATATGACTGAATCTAGAACAGTAGTAGTTGAGATTAGATTAGATGAGATTGTGGTGCCTAAATTCAAACAAATCAAATATATAGGCTCGTTGTTCCGAGAGAATGAATGATAGATGAAGTTGTTACATATAGAATCAAGATCAGATGGCTGAAATGGAAAAGTACTATCAGAGTGTTATATGACTGGAGAATGGCTACCAAAACAAAAGGTAGGTTTTTAAACACTGTGTTATTAAAAGCGCTCACTTAAAGCGTGAAACGAGGCGAGGGTCAAGCGCTTCAAGGCACTAAAGCGAGGGGAGATGAAAAAAGCACTCGCTTCAGCAGAAGAAGCTAGAAGCCAGGCGAGCGTGAAGCGTCACTTTTATGAAAAAAGCGAGATTTTTAGGTCTATTTTTTAAAAAATTGCAACAGTTTTGCACACTTTTTTCGGTTCTTCCTGTTGCTGCTCTTCTTCTCCAATTCTAGGATTTCATGGTAAGTTCTTCTCTTCGATTTTCTCTTCTTCTCTTCTCCTTTTCTTTTCGATTTTTTTCTCTTTCCCTTTTCTCCTATGTCTTCTATCTTTTCTCCTATGTCTTCTATTCCTTTTCTCATCTCCTCTTTTTTCGATCCTCTTCTCTCTTTTTTCCTCTTCTGTTTTCTATTCCTTTTCTCTTCTCCTCTTTGTTCATTTTTTTCTCTTCTTTTTTCCTCTTTTTTCGAATATTTTCTCTTCTTCTGTTCTCCTCTGTTAGTTTACTGTAGCTTTCTGTTCTCTGTTTTTCTTCTCTGTTTACTTTTGTTTTAGCTTTTCCTGTTTTCTGTAGCTTATAAATATTCAGTCAAATTTTTTGCTTGTGACTGTAGTGAAAATCTGTAGCTTTTTTATTCTAGTTCTAGTACTTCTTATTTACTTTTGAATTTAAAAATTAAAAGATTTGCTTAATATGTTATTTCTATTGTGTTCGTGGTTATTTAGCTATGCAAATTTAATACTCCCTCCGTTTCAATTTGTTTGACCTACTTTTCTTTTTTGTCCGTTTAAAAAAGAATGACTCTTTCCCTTTTTAGCAATTCTCTAATTCCAACTTTCCACATGACATATTTAAGACCACAAGATTAAAGGGCATTTTGGTACATTTGACATATCTTTAATTTAAGACCACAAGATTCAAAAGTCTTCTTTATTTTCTTAAACTCCGTGCCAAGTCAAAAAAAGCTAAATAAATTGAAACGGAGGGAGGTATTTTTATTTTTCTATTAAACTGCGCTTTAGTTGAAGAAAGTGTGCACTTAGCTTCACGCAATTCGCTTTGGTGAAGCGAGCCTTATCGCTTTTTTCCGGTTCTCGCTTTCCAAAAAACTATTTAAACAGTTATAAGACCAACAATGTTATATGACATAGAATGTTGGGTCGGTAGAGTCCTACACATCCACAACATGAGTGTCGCAGAGATGCGGATGCTAAAATGGATGTGCATTCATATGTGTTGTTAAAGGCCCACTTAAAGTACTATTAATCCCTGAAGCTCGGTGAAGCACAAGTTGTGTGGTTCACCTCGCTTCATTGGAGCTTTAGTGTGGGTGTCAAGGTGCTAAGGTGTGCCCCTTCACTGATGGATTCTACTTAAGGGCACAATAACATATTTGTATGTTTTTATGTATATAGAGAGAGAGGGAGAGAGAGAGAAAACTTGTTTATAGTTTTTTCATTCTTTTGTCCAAATAATTATTGTTTGTGTTTATAGTTACACTGTTTGAATTACATTTCTATATTTTTTGTTTTTTCATCATTGGCTTTTCTCTTTGTTAAAGCCCACAGTTTAATTGCGCTTAAAACTCCAATAAAGTTTAGCGCTTTTCCTTTTTGACTACTCTGGAGGTCATACAAAATTAGACAAGATTGAAAATAAACGCATTCGCCAAAAGGTGCAAGTAGCACACATCGAGGATAGAATGAGAAGGTCTCTTGAGAGGGCTTAGTCATGTTCAACGCCAACCTTCAGATGCACCTATCCGTAGTGGGTGAAGGTGAACGTGTTAAAAGGAAATGAGTTAAACCTAATTTACATGGAAGGAAGTTATCTCGAAGACTTATAAGCTTTTGGATTCAATGCAGACTCAACGCAGGATAGGGCACAATGGAAGAAAAACATTTATATAGGCCATACGAATTAGTGGAAAATATATTTGAGCCATGTTCATACATTTACTTTAGGTCCTATGCTTTCAAGGAGTCTTTTAGCCTTATCAATGATTCTTATTCCAATAGGAAATATAGAGAACTTCTAGTACTTTTCCTTTTTATTTTTGTTTTGTATTATGTTGGCCCGAATGAATTTAAATGGGAACATGATCAACGAAGATTCATATAGAGAACTCTTGTATGTTTTTTTGGTAGATTCTCGATTAAGTCTTAAGCCGGGGGTCTATCGGAAACAACCTCTCTACCTCACTTCTGAGGTAGTGGTATGGACTGCGTACACTCTACCCTCCCAGACCCCACTTTGTGGGAATATACTAGGTATGTTATTGTTGTTGTTGTTGTTGTAGATTCTCGATTAAAACATAAAAAATAATGTCAAAGGTTGGGGTGAAGTAGCCAATTTGTGAAAAGTTGAGTTAGTGAAGTAATAGTTCTAAGAAAGGTGGTAGTTTGTTTGGAAGGGAAACATGGCAAAAGTAAGTTCTAATTTTTATTTTGAGATGTTGGGGTTTGGAGGTTTGTGGATAAATTTCATGTCAAGGCCAAGGTAGGGTGGACTAGTGAATATGAAAATTTGGGTCAAGTAAATATTGTACATACGCTCACTCAAAATGGTTCAGTCTTTCATCAAATGGATTTAAAGGGAAAGATGGACAAATCAATTGCAGCGGAGGAAGTATAGTAAACTAGTTGAGAGTTTTGATACGGGTCAACATTTGTATATCAGTTTCAAGCCACATGCTATTGCAGATGCTCAAATCATTTCTATTGTTTAAGGATGACTGAATGTGGTGTTTGTAAGCATCTTTATTGCCAAGCTAAACTTTTGCAGAAGAACTTAGGATTGCATCAGAAGCTCACCATTCATTCCCATATTGTGTTTCTAGTTTGAAAGAGAAGTTCTACAAAACGGTTGGCAGACCAACGATGACATATGGGATTGATGTGTAGTTATACAAAATTTGAAATGATCAAAAAGATTAAAAATTATCACAACATATTGAGTTGCAATATGGATGATAAAACGAGAGGACCATGGGATGATTTAGAGACATCCTACAAAGATCTCTAAACGCGCCATTTTCTAGCTTGCTATATTGTGTTGATTGAAGGTGCTAAAAAGGGTAAGTTAGATCTAAAATTAAATGGAAAGAAGTTATCTCAAAAGACTTACCATCTCAGATTCTTAAGGATTCAATGCAGATGTAACTAAGAATAAAATATAACTTAAGCAAAAGATCCATGTAAGCGATGTCAACTAGTTGGGATTAAGACCTAGTTATTGCTGTTACACATACGTCGAGTTCAAATATGAATAAATGTGACATTTATAGATCTTCAGTTTAGAGAAGTACTAATTCCCCTCCTTAGATCATATATAGTAGTGTTATATTTTTTTAAAAATACTTAAATATAAATGTGTGAACCCACGCTCGAAGTATCATATAATGCAATGATGATTGGGTGCACCTCTGTAAGTGAGGTTAGAAATTTAAATCTTATTGTTTTTCTTTCAAACCGGTCAAATTTATATCTTAGATTCATCTTTTCGTAATAGTGCACCACCCATTCTCTCGGAATCCTGGATACGCCTCTGCTGAAATAGGCTCGAATTGAGCAAGATATATAGAGGATTTATATTGCCACACCAACTAGTTCGAGATTGAGGCAAATTATTAATTGTATTCTTCGAAAGAGAAAAAAATAGTGTTCGTAGTTGTTAGGTGTCCCACATTGATAAAGAGAATGAGTTGTCTTCTTATATGGTCTTGGACAATTTTCACCTCATAAGCTACAAGACTTTAGGCCCGAGGTCTATTTCCTTCGCATGGTATCAGGCCCAAATTCATCTCAATTGTTGGTTTGCCAATGTGGACCCCCCAATGTTATGTTGTCCAACTCCAGATGTCCAGCTCTAGGCATGTAGGAAGTGGATGCTAAGTGTCCACATTGGTTGAGAGAATGGAATGTGTCTCCTTTCTTGGGAAATACTCACATCATGAGCTAACTTTTGGGGTTGAGTTAGGCTAATGGTCCATTTTCTCTCACCGCAGTAAAAACATATGTTGTTGATTTAGTTAACCAACCCCAAAAGTTGGTGGATTTAGTATTGTTATATCCACCTTGTCTTTTCATGTGGAGTATTTTGCATGATTTCTGCTATATGCAAACTGATGGCATAGTTTATTCCTGGTTGAAATGAGTCAGATTACAGGGTAGATACTCGATGTTGACTGATGTAATGCCACAAATAAGGAAAAGGGAATTTGGATTTTGCTCATTGGTTGTTCTATGCGGAATCTGATTTTTAAAAGAGAATGTTTCTTGCTAAACTTTTGTTTATAGGATATGTTTCCTTCAGGTATTTTCTTCTGCATGGATGCCCCAGTGCTGAGGTGTGAGAGGTCCGCTATGAATGATTTTTTGGAAGAGGTAGAGGTAGACCGAAGAAGTATTGGGGAGAGGTGATTAGACAGGACATGACGTAGTTTCAACTTACAGAGGACATGACCTTAGATAGGAGGGTGTGGAGGACACAGATTAGGGTAGAAGAATAGCAGTAGGAGTGCATTGTCTTGCTGTCCGTCCATACTAGTTGTTGTAGTATTACTCTTGTAGTTTCTTGTCCTTCTATTTCTGTTACTATCTGTTGTTTCGTGTACTTTGACTGTAGTATTATTTTTTTGTAGTATTGTTTTGCTACTATTTGTTATTTTTGTTACTATCTGCTGTTTCTTTTACTTCCATTACTTCTTTTTTTGGACTGCTTTGGGCTGTTTTTTCTTGAGCTGAGGGTCTATCAGAAAACAACTTCTCTACCTTTGAGGTAGGGGTAAGGTGTGCGTACACTCTACCCTCCCTAGACCACACTTTGTGGGACTACACCGGGTATGTTGTTGTTGTTGCTTATTTTCTTCCGCGATCACAGTAATTTTTTCCAAATACTTGTTCACAGGCTGTTGATTTTGCAACTGTTGCGACTTTTTTGTTGGAAGCACTCCCTTCTCTCCAATCATCAAATATGGGAAGTAAAGAAAGTATGTCCTTGTATTACATTTGGGTTATACCTGCATGCAGTTACTTCAGTAGATGTGCTCAGTTGATGTTCTAATTCACACACATATTTGAGATTTCAGAAGGAAAAAAAAATGTAAACAACATTTTTTTAATTATTTTGCAAGCTGATTACACTTTCTTCAAATTCTTCAGTGTCTGAGGATGAAATGGTCATTGATGATGAACAAACAGAAAAAGTTCTGAATTTGGGTTTGGAGCAACAGATAACCAGTGCTATAGATCCACGTTTTCTTCTACAGCTGGTATGTAGTCATAATTTTCACAGTACAGACTATGGTTCACTGTTAGTTCAGTCAAGATTTTATCCATTTGAACGATGAATCATGTTTTATGTTTAATGAACAGACTACTGTTTTACTTGGAGGGTTTTCAACTCTCAATGGTTCACATAGTGGTCAGCTTGATGAGAAACATGTAGCAGCTGTTACTGCAGTTTGTGCTTTCCTTCACGCAACTTTCAACATTTTGCCGCTTGAACGTATTATGACTGTACTAGCCTATCGGACAGAACTAGTTCCTGTCCTTTGGAACTTCATGAAGCAATGCCATGAAAATCAAAAATGGCCATCCTTGTCAGAGCAATCACCATATTTGCCAGCAGATGCTCCTGGATGGCTGCTACCTTTATCTGTTTTCTGCCCAGTTTATAAGTAAGAGCTTATGGCTTCAATATATTCAGCCTATATCATTTGGGGGAATATTCTCGGGCTGTCTTGTATGGTGTGACTGCGCATAAGTAAATAACACATCGTCTTCTCTATGGTGAAACAGGCACATGCTTATGATTGTTGATAACGAGGAGTTCTATGAACAGGAGAAGCCATTATCTCTGAAGGATATCAGATGCTTGATTGTTATCCTTAGACAGGTATAACCTTGTAAGGGATCAATAAACTGGTAACAGAGGACTTTAAAAAGTTGAATTCATTGAAAAGAACTTTTAAGTTGTTGTCTCTTCATTCTGGCCTTGGAAAATACTGTCGTGATAGTTAAGAGGAAGCATTACAGTGATAGGATTACCTTCTGGCCACCGCAGGTCATCCAGTGTAAGAGTCACGAGTGGAGATTGATTACCATTCTGATTGATATAGACCTAAAGAATCCTCAGTTGATACTGTGAAGAAGTGTATTTGCTTACAATCATAGGCTGCTAATCTACCATCTGAACCAAGAACAAGAACGGATGTTCTCCTCTCTCCCTTATGTGTAGTAATGATCTGCACAGCCTTGTGACTTAGAGGCATGGTCATACGGGTATTGGTTCAAGACCTTCACCAGAAGTTACTGATAATTAAAGTTACTCCTTATATCCTTGGTTATGATTTGAGAAATGTTTGTTCATAAAGTAAAGAATCTGGAAGCAACAGATTAAAACAGCTAGAAATTATCTGACGCTACCTTTTTTATGAGGATTCGTTACTATTTTTATGCTGCTTTATAAACCTAGCACAATCCTTTTTCCTTTATCTCGATTTTGGACCAGCTATAATCTGGAGTTGGCGTGTAGAAACTATTGTATAAACAAAATCTGGTGTTATAATCCACAGAACTGAAATAGGACCTAAGTGTAACTGGAAGTTCCCATATTAGTTCTTTTGATTTTCTAAATATGCTCTCTGTTTTTGGATTAGTTGTCTTGCGCAAAACCAAATATCCCACTTTTCTTTTAATTGGAGAGTTCTAAGTGTGAAATATTCAAAACCCAGAATCCCACTATAAGGGCTTGTGTTATATTGTATCAGGACTCTTTCGTGCCTAATGCATCTGTGCTTTACATACTTAGGCCTTGTGGCAGCTCCTCTGGTTGAACCCTATGGTGCCTGCTAACTTTGGTAAATCAACAACTGATATCTTTGCTATGAAGAAGCATCCGCTAGAGTTCCTTCAGCATAGGGTTTGTGTTGTAGCATCTGAACTCCTATCACAGGTATATACACAGTCGCTCTCCTTCATACATGATTCTTGCAATATTTTTTCTTGTAGTTGAATTATTTTAAAATTGAAGTTTGTGATATAAAGATTATATTGAATTACTGTTCTAACATAGGGTTATTGTAGTTACAAGATTGGAACAACAGACGGCAATTTACACCTCCTAGTGAATTTCATGCTGATGGTGTAAATGAGTATTTCATATCTCAGGTAATAGCTATCAATTGCAACTTATGTTTCTTTTGGTTTGATTTTTGTTTCATAAATATGTCTTGGTAATTGGAAGTCTCTTCCAGGCAATGATGGAGAATACTAGAGCCAACGATATACTTAAGCAAGCTCCATTCCTGGTGCCATTTACTAGCCGAGCCAAAATATTTACCGTGAGTGATTAAATCTGCACAGCTTTTCTTTGAATCTCTCTTTTCAAGTCTTGGAATCTTAAAAACTTGGGGTGAGTGCTTTGGTTAAGAGACAGGAGAGCTTTAGATTGAGTAAAGTCTACTTACTCTAAGTTGAGGAGTAGTCTCCGTTCCCTTATTTTCTTTTGGTGTAAATAGAAAGTTCCTTGTTGTATAAATGATTGGGCGGAGTTTGTAGAAAATCATTTTGTAGATTCCTTACCTTTAGGTATATCCCTTGTATATGGCCATTTTGCCAATGTTTATGAATGAAAATACATTTACTTGATCAAAAATAAAGTCTTGGCATCTCACTTTTTCGCTTGCCCTTTTACTCCTTTCACTCTTTTATTTTCGGGGCTTTATATCCATTCCACGAAAATGAGTGGCTCTGTTCCCCTTTTATTTATTTTGTTCTTTTCTTTACTTTTGCTTAAGATAAGAGTTTACACATTAAGCCACTACAGTTAGTCAGTTTCTTGTATAGCACGTCATTCTGCTACCACTAACCGATAGTTTTTAATCATCTGGCAGTCACAACTCGCTGTAGCAAGAGAAAGGAATGGGAGCCAGGGTCTCTTTGCTAGGCATAGATTCAGAATTAGAAGAGACCATATTCTGGAAGATGCTTTTAACCAATTGAATGCATTGTCGGAGGAGGATCTCCGTGGACTGGTGATACATTTCTCTCTCTGTGGTTATGTTTGCTTTCTATTTGATTGTATACGTGCATGTATATGTACAAGTATGCGTGTGTGCGGACACTTCTCTCAGAAAAGAAATAATTTCTATTCCTGTGGTTAACTTTGTGTAACCAGATACGTGTGACTTTTGTTAACGAACTTGGAGTTGAGGAAGCTGGTATAGATGGTGGTGGGATATTCAAGGATTTCATGGAGAATATTACTCGAGCAGCTTTTGATGTACAATATGGATTATTTAAGGTACTAATTTGAACCAATATTGTTACATATTAGTGCTTGGACCAACTTGCGCCATAACTAGTTGTGGTTCCAGTTATTTTAATATCCTGGAACTGTATATTTTGAAATATTCATTCTTGCAGCACAGGGCCCTATAGTTTTGTATCCTATGTGCATGAACCTAGCCGTTGATGATGTACATCTGGAGATGTCTGGAACTGTAGAAGGAAGTAGAGTTCTTTTTACCAGATGAGAAATGGGACACAAAATGTAATAGGAAGAGGTATAATATTTAGTGCTAAAGATTCCTCAATGTATAACAAAGGGCTTATGATTTGTTACATGGAGTTGGGTATAATGATGTACTTAATAGGAGTGTACGTAAGTAAATGCTATGGGTATGCCAACTCTTTGGAAAGTAGGACTCACATTAAGTCCCATACTCATGTGACTTCATTTAAGCAAGTAGTACCCATATAATGTTATACCTTTACCAGGTACGTCTAGGAAATTGAAGGGTGTATGTAACAGAGCCTCCAATTGGGAGCCGAAGTTAGACAGAACTGACTGAAACTTCCTAGCTGATCAATTTGGTGAGGCCATTATTAGTATGTAACGGGGCTAATGATTTGAGATGGGGCTGGTTAAAATTTCAGAAGAGAAGATGAAGAGTTGAGAAAAGGGCTCTAAACAATTTTCACAATAACCTCAAGTATTTCTAAATTGGAACTTAGGCCTAAGGTTATGATGTCAAGTGCAATGGAGTTAAGAACTGGATTCTAGTGGTAAGGTTCACAATAACAATTGGATCTGATCATCTGATAAAAAACAAAGATACGTGCTATTGAGTTGTGATCCAGGAGACTACCAGTTGCTTATTTGAACATATTGGAAAGTATAAACAGTAACAGAGATATAATGACTACAATAGACAATGTTCTAGTAACTTTCTAGCAGCTTGTAAATTGCAGAAGTCTCAGAAGCTTTGAACCTAAAAGCTGTAGAGTATGCTCTATATCTTTATCATAACTGACTTCCCCTTCTTTGCAGATGCTTACTGCTTCACCTTCATTTTGGATTGTCGAAAAACCTATGGATATGGAAATTACGTAATGGTACCTGCTTTCTGTAGGAGTTCTACTAAAGGAAGATGACATCTTGTCGTACTGAGTAGGCCACATTTATGTCAGAAAGCACAAACTAGTATTTTTCTTCCCATCCTTGACAGAGTAATACGAAACATACTTACCCCCCACCTCCAAAAAAAAACTCTTGAGTAATATGACCAAGATAGGTCTATCTTCCATTCCTCGCTTGTGGTTGATTTATTTTTAGAACATGAATATTTATTCGAAGTTTGCTGTAATTGAGTACCTTTTTTATTGGAAATTAGGGATTATACATTCAAACACTTTTTTTTTTCTCAAAAAGAATTAGTGATTGAACGTATACTCCTAGCGCTTATTAGATTTTCGCTTTAGTCCATGTTATATGAAGGACTGCTTTCCGTTCTTTTACTGCTGTACAGGTGAATAATCTCTCTTTCTGTTTCCCCCCCTTCGAACTTCCTTATGCTATTCCTCTTTTTCTTTTGTCCATTCTCTTCTCCAAATAAAAAGAAATTGAGAAACCATTAAAATATTTCCAACTAAAAAAAGAGAGGGGCAGGGGAACAATGTGGTCAAAGGTGCGCCAGGTGCAAAACATGTTGAGCGGCGAGCGCTTCGCCTAGCTCCGCGGGTGCTTCAATGTCGCTATCAATGCTCTAAGGCATACTTTTCCTTGCTCATGAGCTTAATCCTGAAGAGGCGACACTAAAGAATTGATATTTCACTTTATTGTAATTCTTTTTCAAATTCCGTGTCCATACATTTGTTGTTCATGCTTATTATTTTTAGTCTTGCTTGCACTACAGTTACATGTTTGTATTTTTTCTCCATTTGCGCCTTTCTTCATTAAATCTCACACTTTATTTGCGGTAAAAGCCTCAACAGACCTTAGAGCTTTTTGACGCTTTTCGCCTTTGATAACACTGAAGAGGGAAGAAAGAGGGAGACTTCACTTGGTTGCAAAGTTTGTTTTTTGATCAAGAATTTTTTTTTTGATCAAGGGTTGCGTATTTTTCTTAACTAGCCTTGATTGGATGCTAAACAAATTCGGCTCTGGCCTGACCTTATTAATTGCAACACTTACTTTCAGGAAAAGAAAAAAAAAGTGAGACTTTTTACTTTGGTAATTTGGTTCCTATCCTTTTCTCTTCTCTTGTGTTAGTGGTAAAAGTTTTCGCTGCCAAGATTTTGTGTTTTGCTAAGGCCACCACCGTTTATTGTCATCATTTCAACCAACCGATCTTTTGCTTGGTTTTTCGGTTTGCTTGAAAAGACAAAATGCAATTTTGTCCTATATTAATTGACATTGAATGGTTAACTTCTAGAGGGTTACTGAGACACAGTTTGTTTATGAGACCCCCCTCCCCCATTCCAACTTCTGCCTGCTGCGATAAATTTCTAGTACAGATATATTTCACTAATGATATGTAATACTTCCTAGAATAGTCATTTGGAAGCATTTTATGTGGTTTTGATTTTTCTTTTTTTAAGTTTTTCTTGTTTTATGGAAAAGTTTGTCGAGCCTCATCATTTGTCAGATTCGTTTGGATATTCCCATCCAACTACTTACAATCGCTGGCCTGTTTGTGAACATTAGAATGGGGAAGGGCAGTTTTGCCCATTCTCCATCTTCTTGCGAGTAGGACATCAGTTGGTTTTTGGACTCAAGGGAACATTCATTTGCTTATGATCTATCCGGGACTAGCTGTTATTGTAACCTACCCATTTTACCTATTATCGGTGGTCAATTGTTGCTCCCTCTCTTGATATTGCAATTCCTGTTGAGTCAGGAAGGAATGAGTAATGAGTCAGATAATCGGGCATCGACCATCTTAGATCTGATAGGAGCAGGAGTAGGCAATGGAAGGCCTCCTCGAATCTTCCTTGAGTTGATGTCACTGAAACATTTACCACTTGGATCCTCTCGTGTTAGTCATCTATAGAGGTAAATTGCTAAAAGGAAGTCTTTAAGACATTCCCATTCCTTGGGAGGAATCAGATCAATCTTAGGGCTTTCAGTGCGTCGAAGACTCTATAGCAATTCCATCTTGTCTTTCCGGATCAACAGCTCCAATTCCCATCTTTTTAATACATTCTTTTACCTAGCGCGGATAGCTGGGCGGTAAAATCTCTTGGGCTCACTATTTGAAATTGGAAAAAGAAGGGGAGAATAGATCGCTGTTAAATTTGTGGCGACAATAAATCTTTGATTTACGCTCATGTTATTGTTTTGTTCATTAACTTCCACTTATCTTGCCTCTCCTTGTGTATTTAGGGAACTGCGGATCACCTACTCTATCCGAATCCTGGATCTGGGCTGATTCATGAGCAACACCTCCAGTATTTTCATTTTCTGGGGACAGTTCTTGCTAAGGTATTGGCACTTGTGTAATGCTTGTTCAACATATGACCTCTGAAGATTGGTGATTGACTAATCTTCTCACATGCTGTTGTATATTCTTTCTAAACTAAACAAAACACATGCATTGGTGCAAATTACACCTAGGAGTATTATCATCTTGAAATATAGCTCATTTATCAAGTCATTATCATCTTGAGATACATATGCATTTCATTAGTTAAAGCTTCTCGTTGTGAACTGGAAACCAGTTGTGTAATTTAATGGCTCAAAAGGGAAAAAAAACAGCAGTTGTGTGTTTATCTGGGGAACTGTTTCTGTGTAAATACCTTTTCTTTTATGGTGGAAGGGAACGTTTTCTGCTTATTTTCAGCACTTATTTCAAATTCAAAGATTGTTGATGATGATATATGATGGTACATTTTTCATTTAACATCATCAAACAAAGTTCAGCTCAACTTCCAGAACCAAAAATGGAAGGGAAATTGTAACATGTGCCTAGTGAATCTGCTTCAGCTGTGCATTATCTTTTACAATAAAGTTAAATGGATAATTATATGTGTTTACGTGCGTTGAACTACTAGAAAAAACTGACTAGATAATCTTATGAGAAATATTAATGCACCTTGTCAAGAGAGAAATTTAGATGGAATGATATATTAATTCTTTGTTAGCAGCATTTATATCCCATTATTTTTGAGCTTGTGGGTCTTAAGCTAGGACATTGTTCGTTAGATCTACTCCTCTCAAGGTATTTCCATTTTGTGCCTTAAATATTTTATCCTGACAGTAAATGCTTCGTCTTTTTTTTCCCTTTCGTGATGTTGTAGGCAATGTTTGAAGGCATCCTTGTTGATATTCCATTTGCAACATTCTTTTTGAGCAAGTTGAAGCAAAAGTAAGATAATGGATAAAGTCTTCTGCGATTTAATTTATTTTTTTAGTTGTCTGGATCCTTATGATGGAGAAAATGCATGACGAAGGCTTAAATTGTGCAAATTTTCTGGAAGAATTGACACATAAAACCTTCCTAGAAAGATAACTGAAAACTCAAAAGGGAAGTAGATAATGAAGCCTTATTTTTAAAAGAGAGCAGCTGCTTTCTCCAGAAAGTAATTAAATTCATGCAACTGACACAAATGTCTATATTCTCTATGGATCCAGAAAATTCTTTCTTGAAATATACCATTTAATCATGGTTGCTCATTTAATGAAACCACATTCCTTCTGGATAACAGTGTGAAGATAGTTCCGTAGATGGAACTAAGGAGTTGGTCTTTTATGAATCATTATTATGGTGTAACAATTCCGGCTGCAGTCCTAATTCAACAATTGGTGATGAACACACCTAGAAGAAAATTACGATATATCCTTCACTGTTCACTTTGCTGGCCTAATATGTGTCTAGAAATAAATATGTTACAGTTAAATACAATAACTCATGCAAACTTGGTTTCTCTAAATCGCCATGCTATTCAAGTGAGGTTGCCTATTTTAACTGAGATAATATGTAGAAACTTTGTTTTATCAATATTTTATCACTGCTTTTGTTTTATTGAACACTTAACAATCTTTGGGTGTTGCAAAGTAGTAATTAGCTAAAAGAAAGAAATCACAAAATAGTATTACTAGCTAAAAGAAATTGAGGATCTAAAAGCAACCGAAACTTATATTAGGTAAGCCAATAATGCTTTTTCTGGTTAAGAGTGACATGCAATATGCACATGCATATTTCTAGACAATAGACACATATTGAACAATATTTTAGCTGAAAATACTGTAGACAGTGAGGGCTGGAAGCGTATGGAATTGAAAGATTGATTTATTGACCTAATCGTATAGAGATCTTTATGTCAACTTGGAATGCCATCTTCTCGAGGGCCTTCTCATGCCTTAACAGTTCTACACTTCTACCTTGTTGGTCATAAAAAAGCAAAAAGAAAAAACAATTGTCATTTCTTCAATAGCTCATTGTGACATGCATATTTGGCCTCACTCACTTGATTAATTCTCGTAACTTTGCTCCTCAGGTATAACTATTTGAATGATCTTCCTTCCTTGGATCCAGAATTGTATCGCCATCTCATCTTCCTGAAGGTGATGTTTCTTAATACCTTTTGTGCCGCGTTATCATATTTGAGTTATTTATACAAGTGCTGGTTCTTATATTTATATTTGATGCATTCTGTATGGTAAAGATGGTTAAATTTATTTCTCTTGTACTCCGTGGACAAATAGCAATACAACTTCTTTGTGAAACGACGTTTCGTTCTATGAAGTTCTTTTTTGAGTTTTATCTCCCTTTCCCTCGTTTTTCGTTCTTCTGTTCTAATTTTCTTACGCTATGCAACTTGGACAACTATGAGTTCTTTGTTTCAAGGCAAAAGTTTGCGAAGGAGGTTGTAATTGGGAGTGATGATTTCCCTGTAAGCTCATGGTGGAATCGATTTTTCTATTGTTAAAAACAGAGTGTTTTTGGCTCTTACCACTTCTTATCCCGTATTTCCATCTTTTATTTTTACTTTTATAGTAAATGCACCCTTTCCTTGAATTGGTAAATTAGAGTTATCAAGGAATTTCGTTATAAGATCTTACAATGTCTAAGAACTATCCAACAAAAAAAAAATCTTACCATGTCAAAGAGTGGTATTGACTGATAATGATTTTGAGGTATTCAGTTTCCTTAATTTTTTTCGGCCTTGGTCCTTTCCCCCTTTCTGTTTTTTGTTTGATAAACTTTTTGAAGGGTCTTTTTGCCCCGTGGCTATGCCTAAATAGAGGGTAGAGATAATTCATTCTAGTCCAAATCACATAGAGTATTGCAGGTCAGAATGTAAGTTTGGATCCATAAGTAAATGCAAAGACTATAAACAAATCGTTCGTGTAAGAAATTTGGAAGTTAACAGTCACAAGTATTATGCAACAATGCCAAACTAGGTGGGGCCTAGAAGAATCCTCAATATCCACTTCGCGCCAGTTGGATCCATTACAGTCCAATATCCATAATTTGTCTTTCAAGACAAAGTAGGGGTTCACCAACACTAAAGACTATTTTTTTCCTTCGAAAAGGAAAATTATGTTAGTATAACCTGTGTTACTTGCTAAGGCATAATATCAAACTGACATATCTTTCCTTTTGTAATATTCTGAGCCTGTGAGGTATTTGAATATGCTCCTCCTTTCTTTTACTTCTGTTAGTCTTTTGTCTTATAAAGGGGAAAAATCCCAGGCCCTGCAAAATAGTAGGCGAGCCTTATGGAGAAAATTTAGAAAAGAATATGGTGGGGGGCATGCGTGTTGATTTTGACTGTGTGCTATTTACATGGTGTCTTCCTCATCTCTTGAAAATCACTTTTCTCTTGTACCTATTACTTATTTATTAGCTCACTTTGATGTTTTCTCAAATCTCAGCATTACGAAGGTGATGTTTCAGATCTTGAGTTGTACTTTGTCATTGTCAATAATGAATATGGGGAGCAAACTGAAGAAGAGCTGCTTCCTGGTGGGAAAAGCATACGTGTGACTAATGAGAATGTCATCACCTTTATTCATCTTGTTGCCAACCATCGTTTAAACTTTCAGGTTAGTTACCCTTCACTCTGTTCTTTTCCAAACTACTGCTTGTTGCAATATCACAATATTTCTGTCAAGATTTTTTACCCTTGGTGAGATGCATATCCATTTCATAGTTGTTGCTTAGTCTATCTTGTGATGATGTAGATCCGTCAACAGAGTTCTCATTTTCTGAGAGGCTTCCAACAGCTAATACAAAAGGAGTGGATTGACATGTTTAATGAACATGAACTTCAGGTGCTAGCATTTATACCTCTGTTACACATTTTTACATATTTTCACATCAGAAACATTGTTGGTTTTCCTATTTATACTCCCTCCATCCCATTTTATGTGACATTTAACTGGAATATAGTTTAAGGAAGAAAGAAAGACTTTTGAAACTTGTGGTGAAAACATGCCATAGACATTTCTGTGGCTATAAATCATGTCATTAAAGGTAAATGGGAAGTTCAAATTTAAATTGTTGCCAAATATATAAAAGTGTCATTCTTTTTTAGACAGACTCAAAAGGAACTTCTTCATTCCTGGGAAGAGGAAAAAGCAGATAGGACAAACTCATTTGGTCTGCGCGGCTATGTTGCTCGGACTCTTCAAAAATGTCAACGAGTGCGTGTTAAAAGTAGTGTATTTTTGGAAAATCCGACACGGGTGCGGCATCGAAAGTGAAGAGTCCGCGCAACTTAGCTGTGGGGTCAAATCGGCTCTCCTGCCTGTGTATCCCGTGCCCGGTGCATCCCACTTTTCTTTACTACCGAGGACTTCGATACATTTGAGTCTTGTACACGCACCGAAAAAGATCATCGGTAGGAACGCTCTGTTATGAACCAACGACGGCCCTTTCTCTTTCTCCGATCATAAAGCCCCTGATCCCTTCGCGTGTCGCATAAAATAGGACTGAGGGAGCATCATTTTATAAGGAGAAAGCAAGATAAACGACAGGCTAGCCTGTCTAAAATATGTCCTGAACAGGCTATACCCTGGCAGCACTTGAAATTCAGGAAAGTTGCCTGTCCCTTTCATCTCAACTGCCTATTTACATCTTAACAAAGTAAACCGAGCCACTCCCCTTACTTCACTGAGCCATGATAGACTACTCTGGATGAAAGCAACTTGTAGGGCTTGTTATCTGTAGTAAGTTATTGCCATTAGCTCAGCCATTTACAAAGAGCTAATATGGTTCCAAATCACTGAGCCATGACATAGTAGTAATGCCTTCATCTGTCAAGATTTTTTTGCTGAGAATAAATGATTTGAATGAAAAAGCCTGATCAATTATGAAAGAACAAGATTAGAAAAGAAGGATTTGTATGATGCCTGAATGAATTAAATTTCAAGCACCAACATATTGAGAACTAGCTGTCATATGCTTCCTAAAGAAGATGAAAAAAAGAAAACAAAAATTGCGGAGAAGAAAGTCAATAGAAGCCTGGACAAGATAAAATTACTTGTACGAAAGATTAACATTTCTGGAAAATTATCCAATGGGCGAGAATCATTTTGTGTTCTTCTGGTCTAGATGTCTTATACTTGTTATGTTCTTAATTAGTAAGAGGTCTAGTTTTCCGCGTCTCACTTTTTGTCCCTGTTTTCAGCTTCTTATTTCTGGATCACTTGATGGCATTGACATTGATGACCTTCGAGCTCATACCAATTATACAGGAGGTTACCATAAGGTAACTGCTTCTGCAATTTTCTTCACATTCTTCTGTTTCTTCTGTAAAGGTTTCTCTTGACAATGGTTTCCCGTTTGTTTGAATTGGACATGTCTGCAGTGGGTTGTATCCCTCATTTTCGTGAGGGAAATGCTCATGTTCCACAAGATAAATTATATTGTGTGTGTTTCTCTAAAATTAGTGGCAGAAGTATATACCTTTAAGTTCATTTATTTATCCTTTAGTTTAAAAAAATAAGTTGTATTAGAATGGATAGAAGGTTTGGAGAAGAGCATGGTGTGCATCAGGTTAGAAATAAGCTAAGGTTTGTTTTAAATCAAACATGATCTGGTGACATCTGTTAAGGAGAATGTTCAAAACTTATTTTGGGTGACTCCTTTACTGGCATAGTCATTATTTTCTTTATTATATTATGCATGGCGATACCAAGTTGATGTTTAAAAAAAAAATATCCCCAATATTCTATCATTGGTGCTACTGGAAAAAAGTACTTGTCTGATTGATTGATTCCTCTGTTTTTCAAAAGATAAGAGCACACCAAAAATAAATATAACTCCCAAGAATTTTTTGAACCAAAAAACTGTGGGTCATGCACGGGGCCACACCCTGGAAATTCTGCAGTTAGGAGCTATTTGGTTCACACAAAATTATGTTGGGATTGTTATGTAGTGGATAATACTTGGGTTTGGTACACAACGAGTAATAATACAAAGATTGTTTTGACTATGATGCCAAAGTCAAGACTTATCTTAATCCTCATGTTGCTAATACATATCTTTATGTAATCTTCCCGTATAAAATCATAGAAAGATTTCCTACAGTTAAGCAGATATTAGTTATTCTGAGTTTTATAGCCGAAACTATATGCTGTATTAGGAAGGCAAATAATGCAGAGTTCTATAATTGAAATCAAATGTAATATTAATAATGTAAAGTTATATGCTGGTGTTATCTGTCCTTGTACATCAAACAGCATGAATCCATAATGTTTTCAGTTTAATAATCTGCACTTTGCCCTTTCTCTTTTTCTTTTGATTGGTAGCCTTGCTCTTTCTTCACACGTTTTTCTTTCTTCCAATCTGCCTAAGCCTTGGTGAGCAAAGTTATCCAGTAAATGTGCTGGTGGGACCCGGTGGAATAGTCGAGATACAGGCAAGCTGGTCTGGATCCCACCATTTTTAAAAGAAGTTTCCTTTGACAAAAGAATTCTATTCAAAAATAAGGTTTCGGTAACCAGTAAAAATGTTTAGTCAGTTTTAATCTGTGAATTTCATCCATATGAAAGCTTCTCAAAGAAGGTTTTATAGATACACTGCTTCCTTCCAGAAAAAACGAACCAAGAACTATTTCCTTCAAAGTAAACTCGAACCAAACTTGAAACACTCACAATTGTATTTGCAATAAAGTTTCAGAAGTAACATAAAACCTGTTCTTCCCAGACCAAACCAGAAATGGAACATTTTCCAATCCTAATGCAACCAAAGCCATAGTTTTTTCCAACTTACTGGATATGTCCAATCATGAAGTCTATAATCTTACACAACATAGAGAAGAAGAAAAATGTGCCCCATGTATGGTATTCTATTCTGAAAGAGAACAATCTTGAACATTCTACTGTAGCACAACCAATAACGCCCCCCCTATAGAATGCCATGAGTCATGATCAAAATCAATAAATGATGGTCAGAACATAGAAACTCACCAATTTTAGATGGTGCGACAAAAATCTCCTCAAACAGTGCATATATTCCTTTGTGATACTTCCAACTGGGTGCAACAAAATCTGATCAAATTGGGGAAAATATTTGGGGTTGACTTCCAAGGATATGAAGAGGAAGCTACAAAACTTCTATTACAAATAGAGAGTTGCAGACAGGCAAGAAGACTGGAACAGGTCAGTGAAGTCAAAAAACCTAAAACAAAGGGTGTACAAGAACTAAGAAGTTTGTTGTGTTTCGATGTTAAATTTAAAAGCACAGGGAGTAGGGGCAAGGGGAGAAATAGATGAAGTTCATACTAGTGTCTTGTAATGTTAGGGGGTTGAATAATAGAGATAAGAGGAGACTGGTGAACAACATGGTAGGGGAAGGGAAGGCAGACATCATATGTCTTCCAAGAAAAAAAATTAGAAGGCAATATTACAAAAATGGCTAAACAGATCTGGGGATGCAGATGGGTCAGACAGGCCTATTTGGAATCTAGTGGGACAAGAGGTGGGATTCTACTGATGTGGGATGAGAGGGCTTGGAAGGGGGAAATACTGGAAATAGGGACATACTTTATCACATGTAAATTTGAATCACAACTTCAAAATTACAATTGTCACATTACAGTAGTCTATGCCCCCAATTGTTACAAAGAAAGAAGAATGGTGTGGGAAGAATTGTGTTCTGTGAGGGGTTTGATGGAAGGGCCATGGGCCATTTGTGGTGATTTTAATGTGGCAAGGTAGACCCCTGAGAAGAAGAACTGTACCAGCAGAACCAAGGGTATGAAGGAATTCTCTAACTTTATTGAAGACGCGAAGCTTGTTGACTTGCAATTAGAGGATGCTACATATACATGGGGGATCAACAGGAAGTTGCTTCCAGTATTGACAAGATTCTAATTTCAGGGGAATGGGATGGCAGATTCCACTTCAAAGAGTGAATTCTGATCATATCCCCATAGCTTTATTTGGTGGATCGTGGGAAAGGAACAAGAGTTACTTCAAATTTGAAAACTGGTGGTTGGAATCAGAAGACTTCATTGACAGAGTTAGAGGGTGGTGGTCCTCTTTCAACTTCACAGGGAAGCCTGATTTTATACTGGCTTGCAAGCTAAAAGCGTTGAAAGCCAAGCTCAAAGAATGGAGAAAGGGAAGATGGGAATCTGAGTATCCAGAGGAAGAAATTGCTTGAACAGATGGCAGAAGTAGATGCTGAGAGGGAAGTCAGTATACTCACTGATGAGGAATCTGCTAAAATAGCTGAACTGCTGCTTAAGTATGAGGAGTTGACCTAAAAGGAAGAAATTTCATGGAGACAAAAATCAAGGGCACTCTGATTGAAGGAAGGTGATAAGAATACTAAATTCTTTCACAAAGTGGCAAATGCACATAGAAGATACAACAACATTGATCAACTTATGATATAGGGAGAAACTATCCAAGAGCCAAACAGAATTGAAGGGGAAATTATTGAATACTATCAAAAGCTGTACAAGGAAACCACTCAGTGGAGACCTGTTTACCAAAATGTTCAGTGCCCTGCTAGAGCAGAAGGAGATAGGTTGGACCTTCAAGGTAATTTTGAGGAAAGTGAAGTTCTGAGGTGCTTAAAGTTGTGTGCAACTAATAAAGCACCGGGTCCAGATGGCTTCACTATAGGGTTTAAAATCAAGTGTTGGGATGTAGTGAAACAAGACATTATGGATACCTTTCAAAATTTCTATGATCAAGAAGTGCTTGAGAAGAGCGTCAATGCAACTTTTATAGCTCTCATCCCTAAAAAGAAAGGTGCCAAAGAGTTGAGGGATTTCAAGTCAATAAGCCTGATTGGCAGTTTCACTGAGAGACTGAAAGGGGTAGTTGATAAGGTGGTAGATGCCCAACAAATGACATTTATTAAAGGGAGACAGATTATGGATGTTGTTCTGATTGCAAATGAAGTTGTTGATTCCAGGACTAAGCAAAAGAAAGCTAGTATTCTCTGTAAGTTGGATATAGAGAAAGCCGATGATCATGTCAATTGGAGATACCTAGTGAAGGTGTTGGAGATGATGGGATTTGGGCAGAAGTGGCTAAACTAGATAAAATATTGCATCTCAACAGTTAGCTTCTCAGTTATTATCAATGGATCACCCGCAGGTTTTTTCCAAACTCAAAGAGGACTTATGCAAGGTGATCCTCTATCACCTTTCCTGTTTCTGATTACTATGGAGGGCCTGAATAATATGATAAAGACAACCAACTTGAGAGGGTGGCTGAGGGGTTTTGAAGTTGCCAGAGAAGGTGTTGAAAGACTAGAGTGACACATCTACAATATGCAGATGACACCCTCATCTTCTGTAATGCTGAGGAGGAAGGGTGATATTAGTTTTGTTTGAAGGGGTATTCAGTTTACATATTAACTGGAGGAAGAGTGTAATGTATCCTATCAATGAAGTCAACAACATGAGCTGGTTAGCAACAATTCTTGGTGGCGAAGTAGGTATCCTGCCAACTACATACTTGGGAATGCCCCTCGAAGCTAAGTCTCAGTCCATAGACATATGGAACAGTGTGATTGAGAAGTATGAGAAAAAATTGGTCAGGTGAAAGACTCAGTATTTGTCCTTGGGGGGTCGACTGACCCTAACCAATTCAGTTCTTGATGCTTTGCCAACCTATATGATGTCTCTTTTCCCTATTCTAGCAAGGGTCATTAATAGGTTGGACAGTATCAAGAGGAAATTTTTGTGGCAGGGTAACAAAGGAAAGAAAGGTTTTCACTTGGTGAAGTGGAAAACAGTGATAACTGGTAAGAAGAATGGAGGGTTGGGGATAAAGAATATGAAAATTCAAAGCAAGGCTCTTAATTACAAGTAATAACATTGAAGAGCCTTAACAAGATATCAATAAAAAACAAAGAAAAATGCTCTCAGACACATTCCCCAACAACTCTCTCTCTCCTACTTTCTAGGAGAGAGAACCATCTTTCCGGTGGGTCGCCTAGGAACCACCAACCCCTTCCAAGACTCTAAAGCTATCTCCTTCTGTGGTAGCTTTCTTTCTTCATCCTTCCAGTCCTTTCAACAAAAATGGGGGAGAACAGGATCTATTTTACAGCTGGTTTCAAGTCTTTTGACATCACTAGATGGATGTCCGGTGAGGAAGTCTGGTTCGACTGGGTGGAAAGAAGTAGGAATATGATGAGAAGAATAACTCTCAGCAAAAAGGTGATGGAGTGGATATGCTTTATTTTGAAAGAAGCCTCAACTGACAACAAGAATCTTGTGAGAAGATGGAGGACAAAGGATCAGATGGCAGAGTCTTTTGGAACAAGGAAGTTTAATGATCATGGAAGGTACATGAGTATCTTGTCCCTCAAGGATGTGGATAGAGCAGTCGTCATCCTGCCAGAAGCCTTCAATGCTGGATGGAGAGACATTGCTGTTAAAATAGGAAAATTCATTAGTGACCCCCCATCATTGCTCTTAAAAGCTCCCCACAGAAGTTTTGACACTAACTACCCATATGCCAAGGTAATTAAAGATAGTAAATGGCGGCCACATAAATCCAAGAAGAGAGAAATCACTTTAACAGAAGGATCCACAGCTAGTACACTTGAGCATGACAAAGGTATACTTGGAAGATGCATTATTGGCTCTTTTGGCTCTGAGATGCCAACCCTCTCTGATGTCAGGAAGTGGGCTTCATCAACATGGAAGAAAGCTTTTGGGATCAATATTTACGAGAAGCTGGGAAACCTGTTCCTCTTTGAGTTCCCCAATAGGAACATGGCTGACCAGATTCTTCAAGGTGTGTGGACTTGGAAAAAAGCTAGGGTAAAGTTGGAATGGTGGAACCCTATTGCAGGGTGTATACCAAATGAACAGGAGATCAAATCGACATGGATCAGAGCGATAGGGCTTCCTCTGCATCTATGGTCGCATGAAAGTTTTTGGCAAATAGGAGACCTTTGTGGTGGGTGGAAATCAACAGAGGAGGAAACAGAGTTGAAAAATCACCTAAAATGGGCTCGAATTGAAGTCACAGGAGATGGCCGGAATATCCCTAACGAAGTAACGATCTCAAAAGAAGGCCTTAATTTCATCATCCCTATCTGGGTGGAGAGAAAACCCCAGTTTGAGAGAATGCCGGAGAGTTTTCCAGCAAGAGCAGATGAGGAAGACAAAGGACCGATACAATGCTTTACCCAGCAGTTATTTGGATCCTATGATGTTATAGACACAGTTGGTCTGTTGACAACTGTTGACTGGAAGACAATTGGTCTGCTGACAGCTGTTGACCGGAAGAGTCAAAGCCACATGGGGAATGGCTATTTGAATTTTAAAAATATTGTGGGGTCAAGTGAGGGGCTTCAGACCCAAGTGGAAAAGCCTGTTCTGGGCCAGGTCTCCAAAAAGAATTGCATTGGGCCTGACCAAGCCCAAATCATCTTTAATGATATATTGGAGAAGCCCAATACTGAAAGATGGGATTTTATTTTAGAAGAACAAGTCTTGCCATCAGAGAACTCTCAGAATCACGCAGAATCTTCAATGAGCTCTGATTTGAACATGCAGATGATTTTGACAGAGGTTGTCGATGATCCAATATCGGAAAACGAGGGCAATTTGCAAGTATTATCTTCGGAGGAGGAAATTTGCAAGTTCAACAAGGGGGAAGAAAGCACGCAGGGAGAGATTTCTCAACAATTAACAAAGTGTAACTCATCTATCAATGGGGATATCTGAGAAATAGAAGATGTAGTGCCGCTACAATCTGAACACAAAGATTCACTACTGGAAAAGGAGATGGAGGCTACTGTATGGGTCCATCAGAACCTCCTGAAACTTAGTAAGATGTTCGGAATAGACTTCAAAGGCCACGAAAAGGAAACTCTAGAACTGCTCATGCAAATTGATGGATGCAAACAAGCCAAAGGAATGGAACCTAATGTGGACATCAAGAAGACCAAAGATAAGTGCTCGCAAGAATTGAAAAATTTGATCACTTTCGATGTCAAATTTAAAAGCAGTGGAAACAGAGCAAAGGGGAAGGGGAAAAACCAGAATGATCAATGAAGCTCAAATTAGTTTCATGGAACGTGAGGGGTCTAAACGACATGGGGAAGAAAAGGATAGTCAAAAACCAACTGTTGGATTGGAAGACAGACATTGTTTGTCTACAAGAAACAAAACTAGAAGGGAATTGTCAAGATCATATCAATCAGATTGGGGGAGGAAGATGGACAAGATTTACTTGTCTGGAAGCCAGTGGCACTAGAGGAGGGATCATCATGATCTGGGATTGGGAGTATGGAAGGGTGAAGTACTGCCGATTGGTGCTTATTCTTTGACCTGCAAGTTTGAGGCACTTCTTCAGGACTTCTCATGTTATATAACCGGTGTTTATGCACCAAATGGCAAAGTAGAAAGGAGACTAGGCTGGGATGAATTGGGGGCTGTGAGAGGTTTGATGGAGGGCCCTTGGGCAATTTGTGGTGACTTTAATGTTTGTAGATTCCAAGCTGAAAAAAGAAACTGCAACAGGAGATCCTCTGCGATGTTGGAATTTTCAGATTTCATTGAGGATATGGAGTTGATTGATACACAACTGGAAGGTGGTTCTTATACATGGTTTAAAGGTGACAACCAAGAGGCTGCTTCAAGAATTAGACAGAATTATGTTTTCTTCAGAATGGAATGGGAGCTTCAGAAACATCAAACAAATTCCATTGCAGAGGCTGATATCTGACCATGTGCCTATTGCACTTCAATGTGGTAGCTGGGAGATTGCTAAATCCTATTTCAAGTTCGAAAATTGGTGGTTGACCACAGAAGGTTTTGTGGACAAAGTTAGAGGTTGGTGGAATTCCTTTGAGTTCATTGGGAGGCCTGATTATATCTTAGCCTCCAAACTCAAAGCTCTCAAAGGAAAGCTCAAAGAATGGAGTAGGAGTGAACAAGGGAACCTGAAATTACAGAAGTCTAGACTGCTTAATCAATGGCAGAGCTAGACTCCATTCTGGAGACCAGGTTACTGACAGAGGAGGAGTCATCTAAGAAGGCTGAGACTTTCTTGGAGCTTGAAGAAGTACTGAAGAATGAGGAGAGTGCATGGAGACAAAATTCAAGGGCCTTGTGGTTAAAGGAGGGTGACAAACACACGAAGTTTTTTCACCAAGTTGCAAATGCCCACAAGAGATACAATCACATAGACCAACTAGAAGTGCAAGGGAAAACTGTAGTAGAGCCACAAGAATTAAAGAGGAGATAATCAAATTCTACAGGAAGCTATACACAGAGGAGGAAGTAGCTTCACAGAGGAGGAAGATTGGAGACCAGCAGGAAATATTAACAACTGCCCTACTATTACAGAAGCAGAGAAAGTAGCTTTGCAGGAGAAGTTTGATGAGCAGGAAGTGTATAATTGTCTCAAGTTGTGTGCAGCAGACAAAGCCCCAGGCCCTGATGGCTACACAATGGGATTCTACATTAAATGCTGGGAGGTTTTGAAGCATGACATTATGGAGGCATTTCACAATTTTCATGCTCGGGAAATGTTTGGAAAAAGCTTCAATGCTACTTACATAGCTTTGATCCCAAAGAAGAAAGGGACTAAGGAGCTGAAAGACTTCAGACCAATAAGCCTTGTAGGGAGTTTCTACAAACTGATATCAAAGGTACTAACAGAAAGGTTGAAAAGAGTAGTGGACTCTTTAGTAGACTCTCAACAGATGGCTTTTATTAGAGGAAGACAGATAACGGATGCAGTGTTGATAGCTAATGAGGCCGTAGATTCAAGAATCACACAAGGAGAGCCTGGGATTCTCTGTAAACTTGACATTGAGAAAGCTTATGACCATGTCAATTGGAGATTTATCCTAACATTTCTAAAACAGATAGGCTTTGGTGATAAATGGATTAACTAGGTGAAGTTTTGCATATCTACTGTGAAATTTTCCATCCTCATCAATGGAGGGCCTGAAGGTTTCTTTGATGCTCACAGAGGAATTAGACAAGGAGACCCTTTGTTCCCTTTTCTGTTCATTTTGGCTATGGAAGGACTCAATAGCATGATCAAGGTGGCCAATACAAACGGGTGGATCCAAGGTTTTGAAGTGGCCAGAAATAACAACCAAAGCATGGAGATCACTCACCTTCAGTATGCTGATGATACTTTAATTTTTTGCGATACAGAAGAAGAACAGTTGAAGTATTGGAGAGTGATTTTAATCTTGTTTGAAGCCATCTCAGGTCTTCACATCAACTGGAGGAAGAGTTACATTTATCCCATCAACCAAGTGCCTAACATGGAGCTGCTAGCAATAATACTAGGAGGTGAAGTGGGTAATCTCCCTACGGTCTACTTGGGTATGCCTCTGGGAGCAAAGTCAAAATCCAAAGGAATCTGGGACTCAGTTTTGGAGAAATGTGAGAAGAAATTGTCCAGGTGGAAGTCTCAGTATTTATCTTTGGGGGGTAGGCTTACCCTGACAAATGTTGTTTTGGATGCACTGCCAACATACATGCTATCACTCTTCCCAATTCCTTCGGGAGTCATACAGAGATTGGATTGGATAAGATCAGGAGGTCCTTTCTATTGAAAGGGAACAAGGAAAAAAGAGCTTTCCACCTAGTCAAATGGAAGGACATTATCAAGAGTAAGAGACAAGGTGGGCTTGGCATCAGGAACCTGAAACATCAGTGGAAAGCTCTAAAGCTTAAATGGCTATGGAGATATTCTCAGGTACCTCAGACCCTATGGGGCAATGTCATAAAAAGCAAGTACGGAGAAGAAGATTGTTGGGTTTCCAAGGAGGTCACCACTCCATATGGAGTCAGTCTGTGGAGATCAATCAGGGGCTTTTGGCTATTTCTTAAAAAACACTCAAATGTAAGAGTGTACAATGGAGTCAAGACTAAGTTCTGGAAAGACAAATGGATAGGGACAAGGCCTTTGCAAGAGTTGTTCTCTGATCTATATGAACTGGCCCAAGATCAACACAAAACTGTAGCTGAGATGTGGACACAACAGGGATGGGACTTGAGGTTCAGAAGAGGGATGAATGACTGGGAGATCCCAAGAATGGTTGAATTATTCAAGCAGTTGGAGAGCTTTCAAGGGATGCAAAGAGTGGATTGCTTGTGGTGGAATGGACACGCTAAAGGACTCTATAAAGTCAGCATAGGGTATAAGTTACAGAATCAGATAGAGCCACAGACTAATTTTTGGCCTTGGAAACATATTTGGAAGATCAAGATTCCTTATAAAGTTGCATGTTTCACTTGGCTTCTAGCTAAAGAAGTTGTCCTGACTAATGAGAACTTGATAAAAAGGAAGATATCACTCTGTTCAAGATGTTTCTTATGTGAAAAGGAAGCTGAGACAGTAAATCATTTGTTCCTACACTGCAGAATCACGGACCAACTATGGAAGATTTTCATCAATCTCAGAGGCATAGCATGGTCAATGCCAAGAAAGATTGCTGACACTCTTTTTAGCTGGGAGGAAGCTGGAGTTGGAGCAAAGAACAGAGAGAGAGATGGAGGATCATCCCTTCATGTATATGGTGGACAATTTGGAAAGAAAGAAATGATAGATGTTTTGAGGATAGAAGCAATTCAGTACAGAAGATTAAGCTAAACTGTATTTTGTTATTCTGCTTTTGGTGTACTAAACTGTACTCTGGTGATACAGAGTCAATCCTAGATGTCCTAGATACCATTTAGGTTTGATCTTAATTTTGGTATACATTGTATCTATTTTCACCTTTGTAAATATGTTTTTTCGGTACTACCCAAGTACTGGTTTGAATACAAAAAGTTACCTATCTCAAAAAAAACAAGGCTCTTAGGATGAAGTGGTTATGGAAGTATGCAAGTAATAACCAACTGTTATGGAGAAGCGTGATTGGAGCTAAATACACAAAAGAAGACAATTGGATGACCAAAGAGGTGACTACACCATATGGGGTCAGTCTTTGGAGATCCATTAGTCTTGTGGGATGAAGTGAAAACCAATTCAAAGATAAAAGTTGTGGATGGAAACAAGACCAGGTTCTGGAAGGATAATTGGCATGAGAAAGGCAACTTGAAAGTGTTATTTCCAGACATTTATAACCTAGTCATGTCTCAACAAAGGACTATAGCAGAAGTATGGACACCACATGGTTGGAATTTCAACTTCAGGAGGCAGTTAAACGATTGGGAAGTTACGAGAGTAGCTGAATTTTCAACACAGTGGATGCATTCAATGGACTGCAAACAGGAGAGAATGTATATGGTGGAGGGGAAATGACAGGGGAGTTTTCAAAGTAAACAAAGCTTACCAGATGATGGACCAAACAAACCAACAGTCTCCAAGTTGGCCATGGAAGCAAATCTGGAAAAGCAGAATGCCTCACAACGTTGCCTGCTTTGTTTGGTTGTTGGCAAAGGAAGCAGTGCTAACTCATGAGAATGTCATGAAGAGGGGGATAACCTTGTGCTCTAGATGTTTTCTCCGTAGAGAAACCTTAAGAGACTATTAACCATCTATGTCTACATTGCAAGTATGCTCAATAGTTATGGAGAATCTTTCTAAGCCTCAAAGGTATTTCCTAGACCATGCCTAGGAAGGTCTCAGAGGTGTTAAAGAGCTGGGAGGAAGCAGGTGTACATGCCAAGGACAGAGGTAGATGGAGAATTATCCCTGGTGCTATATGGTGGACAATATGGAAAGAAAGGAATTCTAGGTGTTTTGAGAGCATAGAGAATAGTGTGCAGAAGGTTAAACTAAACTGCATATTGCTTTTATGTTTTTGGTGTAACCAATTATACTCGAATGACACTGTCTCTATAATTGATGTTTTAGACTCAATTTAGACATAGAGCAGTGAAATTAGGAGTACACTTGTATATAAGGTTTCACTACAACCCATGTACTGTTTTGTGATATAATACAAAGTTACCAAGTTCAAAAAAAAGTAATGCAATAATCTAATGCATATCTTTCTCTTCTTATACATGATGAAATGTTAATGCTTATGGATTTATAGGTCTTCTCGAGTCTCGACTATAGTAGGTAATGGCTATTTTTTTTTTGATATGTATAGTAGTCATGGGTATTAAGCCGCTCATGTACCTTGGATTAAAGCTAGACTCTAATTATCAAGAAGCTGAGCATAAGTAACAGTCATTTAGGTTAATGAGCTACATTGTCGTTTCATCAAATAACTGCTTTCTGATTTTCTATTAGTTTGAGTACGTCCTTTAACTGTGCATAACTAACTAAAGTACTTCTCACAGGAACACTATGTTATCGATATGTTTTGGGAGGTTGTGAAAAACTTTTCTTTGGAAAATCAGAGAAAATTTCTGAAGTAAGTTTTACCCTTCTCATATGTTTCTGATTCATTCTTGTTCAGCAATAGGAAACTGCTAAAGCTAATCTGGTTTAAATAGTCCATAGGATGTAATTTAAGTAACTTGATCTTAGGATGCAATAGGATGTCTGAGACTTTGTGCTTCTTTGCTGCCATCTTTAAACATGATATTCTGATAAAATTATGCATATGCTACCTGGTGAACATGAATTTGGGAAGTGAGTTGGTATTTCTTTTTCACTCCGAGTAAAGTTCTTTTATTTTGCTTCATCTGATGATTTCTGACTCAGAGATCTGAAAAGGTTTAATTGCTGTATTTTGGTGGTTCTTTGGTACATTGAGTATTGTGTTTAAGTTTTTCAATCAATGGATCTTTAACTCGGAAATCTGAAAAGGTTTGTTTTATTTTTTCTGAGATCAGCCACCGTATAGCCATTGTTGTTAACTTTGGAACGTTCTTAATTAATATAGCTAAACATGCTAGCGGGAAAGGGGTGGAGGGAAATCTGAGGTTTTCTGGTCTTCTGTTTTTTCCCCTCTTATAATGTTCTCCCTGATATTTTTGTTTTATTTTTGTCCCAAGTAAACTGTCCGCAGGTACAGAAGTTTGATTTGTTTAGGTTTTGAGGAAAAGTGTTTCGTAGGAAAAGCTGATTTAATTCTGTCAACTGTGAAAAGCTTAATCCAATTGGTTCTGAAAAATAATTAGGAAATATTCTACGGTGTCTACCAAATGCTGGAAAGTTGACGAGAAAGAAACTTACTCTCATTGAGCACGTTTCTTGTGTGAAAATTTTTCATTCAAAACTAAGTCCAAATCTTTAAGTGACTAGTGCTAGGGCTTTCTACTCCGAGCTCTGTATAGAAATTCATGTGGATTTCTGGGAATCATTTTCTTTTTGCTCGCTCTTTGGGTTAAGTCTGTGGAAAGTGGAAACTATAAATGCTTCAGCTGAAGATACAGACTGTTTCCTGGACACTAGAATATGCCTGCAAACAAGTAGGGTTTCGTTCAAACACAAAAAAAAAAAAGGAAGAGGGCTAGTGATAAGATCTGGCATTTAGCAGAGTCCTAAGCAATCTCACAGTAAAAGAAATAAGTGAGGGACACCACTATGTCTTCCTCTATGAGATTCTCTTCATTTCTCATCATATCTTATGAATGATCTTTTTTCTGAATAGCATTCCAAGGATTAAGCAACTGTTGTTACTGATAATATATGGTGGGTAGGTCTGACATTAAATAACCTTCTTTAGTATTCTTTTTTTTCTTCTTTCTGGATATCCATAGATCTACTACACGTTTCTTTTGGGCATAAACAAAGCATCTGCTTAAATGATCTTTAGTGCATTTAACCAGCTTGTGTCCCCTTTAGGTTAAAACTACAGTTTTCCACTTAAATGTGTTGATCTTACATCCTGGTCTTGAACATCTCCTAGAGAGCAAAAGCAAATATGTATGAAAATGACTCATAAATATCTGTTGTAGCTGGTCCTTGAACCCCTTATGGTAAAACGAGGTATTCGAGTTGTATTAGAAATTTACAAACTCAATATGGAATGTTGATAGACAGCTTATACATGAAATTAATATTCCTTATTGTAGATAGTTGTGCAGACATTTTTGCATTGATCTGCTCTTATGTAGCTATGTTAATTTTCAGTAGGCAATGACTTCTAAATCAGCTAGAATGAGTACTATTCCCAATTTTTTATTCGTGTTGATTCTAATGTTAAGTAGGAGTTAAATCAACCACGTCATGTTTTTTGTCCCAGGTTTGTGACTGGGTGTTCACGAGGACCCTTGCTCGGATTTAAATATTTGGAGCCGTTGTTCTGCATACAGAGGTTAGTCTAACCCTTTATATGATGTCTTTGTTGAAGTATTTACTTAATTCGGTCTCCAACTTCTTTATTTTTGTGGTTTTTGCCTTCCGATTAGAGCGGGTGGGAATGCTTCTGAAGAAGCTCTTGATCGTCTCCCGACATCAGCTACTTGCATGAATCTTCTAAAATTTCCGCCATACAGAAGGTTTGCCCCGTTCCGGTGATATGTATTATTGTTACAACAATGTGATACAAACTTAAAAACTTCTAAAGCAAAAGAAATAACTATGCAATTGGAGTGGTGTCAATTTCAAAAAAGTAGTTTTTCTTTTATATGGTGCTTCTAAATTAGTGTACATCTTTTGCTATTATTTATCACTATAAAAGAGTGCTAGTAACTGTCATTTCTTTATGGATACAGCAAAGAGCAGATGGAGCAGAAATTGTTATACGCCATAAATGCTGATGCTGGTTTTGATTTAAGCTGATGGAATTATCTGTGCGTGCAATTTTGGAGTATCCTGTTTCTATCTGAAGCAGCTTGAGTTATTCTTTGGCATAAAGGGGAAAAAAATGAATGGTACATTTGTGCACCACCATGGGAGCCTACTGGAAAGGAACTGCTAATTGCTAAACAGTCAAATGATGGTCAAGAAGCACGTGTAAATAAGAACCATTACCTGCCCCTTGACTAGATGTGCATACATACCCCAGGTGCAATGTATATCATCCTTTGGGAAGTGAATGGCACGCATGCTAGACATTTCAAACTCATTGAAAACAGAGGCTGTAGGTAAAAATTAGTTTGAAACCTGGGGAAGCTTATATGTTAGGATGATCATAGTCTCCGGAAGTTGTCAATCATTTGTATTCATTGTACAAGTTTATGCATCTTCATTTTCACACGAGGTGTCCAACTGTAGCTAGTTGTAATGTCCTTGAATGGATAGCTTGTACAGTAATATATTTCTTCACTGATTATGTGGTGTACCTTGTTGGTACATTGTAAGGCTTTGTTTGCGTCCACTTGACGAACGGATCTGGAATCATTCAGATTTTAGTCCATTAATGGTTCGTTTGGTTTGAGTTGTAGGAGAGCTAATACACACATGGAAATCAGCATGAACTTGTACAATGTATGGTTGGGATTTGAGGACATTAATATGGTTGCTCTTTTTTGTTTACCTCATAAATAATATCTGCTTAAGTTATGCGGTTGACTCAAATTCGCTGTTAGCGATTTGGGTCACTTTTCTGTCAGTCACTCTTTAAGTAAAACACTCATAACTCTTTTTAGGAATCGTCGGTTGATGAACGGTTGAAGCATTGGAAATTAGACTTGAAGATCTGTGATTTGATATATTAGTGCACAACATTACTCTCTGTGGATTATGAGTTATGTTCGTTTAAAGGTAGGCTTTGTGTGCAGTCATTTGAAACTTTAGTCCACCGTGTAGTTTTCAAGTTGGCTTGGCTCGAGGGCTCTCCGTAAATTCTACATCACTTCAAATACACCTTACACTAACATGCTCAAGAATTTTTTACTAGTTTGTATCCTCTTTTGTCATGTAAAATGATATTTTCAATGTTATTAGTGCGCTTCAAGTATTAGTTAGATTAAAAATTTGTCGATGCACTACACAATTCCTCCACCAAGGATAAGATTGATCAATCGAAGAAGTTAGATGATCCCAAAACACCAGACAGAACAATTCAAACCATACAATCCACCTCTCCAAAGTAAGGAAAGATCAAGAAAACTGCTAGAAAAGAGTGGTTAATTTGAACTAGGGAGGGAAACCTGTAGTTGTGGTTGTAGACCCTGCTCTTCAAGTATTGGCGGAAATTCAACCTATTGTTTCAGCCCCTATTGTTGAAAGATATCCCTTGAAAAAGAAATCAAGAACACGATAGAAGAAACTAAGGAAGTAAGGAGAAAGATGTGGTTGACATGCAAGAGAATCCGATAATGAAAGTGTGGAGGAGGAAGATTGTGAGGAAGTCTCGATAAAAATAATGATGAAACCCCTAAGGGTGGAAAAGATGAGGATGAAGAAAGTATAGACTGGTAGAAACAAATGATGATATTGTTATACAAGATGAAAAAACCGAGATAGTAAGTCCATGTGGCAGTATAGATTGAAGCCACAACTCCTTGTGGTGACACTAGGATAAAAGTCAACGCGTAGATTCAGGAAAAGCAACCAAAGAATTTTGTCCTTTGCTCACTCTTTTCCTTTTGAGATGCAGATCTGGGAAGCCACGAAGATGATGTTCCTCTCTCCTTTATTCACAGGAAGTAGAAAGATCAACCTCCAATTTCTAGTAGGATTGAGGAGAGGAAGAAAACTAAAAAGAAAAGGAGAAAACTGGTAAGACTATCTGGCGAGAAGGTGACCAACAAACTTTTGTTAAGAAAAAAGTGGTTGATGAAACTCCCACTGAGGAAAAGAGCACTGAACAAACCCCTGTTGCCCAATTTACCAAAGGTAGAACTCCACTAATCAAGGGTAAAAGAAAAGCTCGGATGAACACTTTGGCTTAGGCAGTTCAGACAAGAAACAGAAGTAGGAAAGCAAAGAATCTTTAATAACTGATGGACCACACGTTACTATAGAAGATGAGGAGTTTGTTGAGCCTGAGAAGGAGAAAAAAAGAGCAAGGTAGTTGTTGTAGAGGATGATAACAAAAAAAAGGGAAAGATAAAATAAAAGATGAAAAGCATGTGAAAGTTGACAGAGTGAACTAGTTAAAACATAAGAAGGTAATGTGTGGAAAGGTATTGGCCAAAACATATGATAAAGGCATGGTCTAACTGGTTAAGAAGTTGGATGCACAACTATGGACACATTTGTTCCTTAAGACCTTTCCTTCCATTTATGAGACTGTTGTGACAAATTTCTATGTGAATTTCTTGAATGATGGGAAGGTGGTCAAGAGTAGGGTGATGAGAGTTGAAATAGAGTTCGATGATGAAGAATTGGGATTCATTTTGGATGTGCGCTCTAAGGCGGTTGGTCATTATGTAAATAAAGTCTTCAGCTAAGAGACATGAGTTAAAAGCTACATGAGATAGGGAGAGCTATGTGCTTAGCTAACAATACAAAAGTTTTATAAAGCACACAAGAACTAAATCTCATACATGTCTCAAATAAGGACGGGTAGTGGTTATAACAATGAACTAGTGAAGAATTAGTTCCTTAACGTATCTACTACAAAAGTTGCATATCAAAAGTACACTTGCAAAGAAGTGAAGGAACGAGGTCCTTCAAAGTAGACTGGAAGAAGACAATTGATCAAGGCAAAAACGGAGAAGAATTCCTTGAGGAATAATATTACGGCTAATCCAATACTGCAAGGAACAAAAAGAATATGGAATGTTACCATATTTGTTACATGGAAGAAACTTTGAAATAGGAGAGGAAAATAGTGGCCAAACACCTGAAGGAAAAAATCAAGTCAAATCAGGATTAGAATCATGGATTCTTGATCTAATTCATGTTGAATTGGGAAAACAAGAAGTGGCCACCTACTCATATATAAAACATCATATATATATTGATGTTGCTGAAGACATTCACACAAATAGAAAGGAAAGTGCACAAAGGAAATCAAGTGTGTCTTCGTGTGTGAGAGAGTCAACTAGCAACATTCTAAAAAAATTGTTACTATTAAGTGTTATTTGACACTGATTTTCTTCTGAGGAAGGTTCTTATAATCCTCAACAGTTTTTTCAATAGTGTTGATTAGTTCTTGTCCAATTAACTGCTTGGACTTGGGATCTTTTCTGAGCAATTTTTCCCAGAAATTATTGTAGAAGACCCGGTAAAGAACAGAAATATTTTCCTTTGTAAAACTGACCTCATGAGTCCATTTATGAATCCATGGTATCGAGAATTCGATAAAGAAATAGACTTGGTCAATTTTTTGCAACCAGCAGATATGATCTGCGTGATATAGTTCATTTAGGTCCGGGGACACTTTTGTACATTCCTTGTATAACTGAAGGAATCTTGTGGGTAGAATTTGGATCGTAGGACCGTGGTATGACCACCAGTTAATAAACTAATTAGGGATTGAACCTGTAAATATTTTTGCATAGATTTTCACAAACCAAGTGTGTTTGTGTTTATCATTATTATAATAAAAAACTTTATCAAAGGCTTGGATATAATCCCAGTAAGTAAAGCTCATGGCAATTTTGTTGAGGCTTATTTGTCTTTCTCTCATTGTTGATATTCCCCAATCTTCGACGGATATCACTTGTTTGATAATAATTTTTGAGAAGTTATAAACATTCTCTTCAGGATTATAACCAGCACTCATGAAGTGTTGAATTTCCGCGCTTCCGGTGCTTGTTAGAATCGTTTCATAATATGCCCGGGTTTTGTATGACTCCCCCGGATAGTATAACCCTTTCATCAAATACCGTTGGAATATTTTCCATGGTTCGTTTCTTCTCTGAATATCAGAGTTTTCTAAAAGAAATATAATTTCTCTTTTTTGAAGTTTTTCGTAGGATTTGACATCATCATTATCCTCTTTAATAACTGAAGCAAAGGTATCACCTTGTTGGTTTTGTGCATGTATAAATGAATGCATATGCTCGTATAACAAGCTATCTTTTGGAATATCTTCTACATTAATGATCTACTCAGGGGTAGTAGACGAAGATTCACCTTCATAAGGAATCTTCTTATTGATTAAGCTTTTATTGCCCATCTGTATAACCGGGTAATTGGATCGATATGACGATCCCTGAGAACTGGAATATTCAGAGGATCTTCCCGGGGCTGATCTTCCCCTTCCTCTTCCTCGAACCTGTTTCCAAGACGGGTCCATCCTGTAAAGAAAACGAATTGGTTATTCTGAATAATAATCCGTTAAATCTTCTAGGACTACTTCTGAGTAATCATGAATAGAGAAATCGTCTCTTATTAAATCATCTATGATGATCTGGACAATAGTTTCTTTTAAATCAGGTGGTAATATAATTACTTTTAAAATAGTAATAAGAGTCTTGTTTTGAAAGAGATTTAAGTAATTCATTTTACTGAATATATTCTCTGGATAAAAAATCCGGTAGGGAATTATCAACTCCCTTTTTATACTGGATATCAAAATCAAAAGGGGCTAACTGTGCTTGCCACCTTGCAAATATAAGTTTACAGGCATCATGTTTAAAATCTTTGTCAAACATGTATTTGACCGACTGGGCGTCGTCAGTTTTTATTAAAAACTTTTGATTATATAAATCATATTGAAACTTGAGGACACACTTAACAATAGTAAGCATTTCATGAGCCACAGTTGCATATTTCTTCTGGGCTTCCGTCTATTTTCCTGAATGAAATCTTATAAGATACTCATTCTTGTCATTGGGATTAATCTGTTTGAGAATCCCACCGTAGCCAATATTGGAGGCATCTGTTTCAATAATCTTTTGCCAAACAGGGTTAGCAAGGGTTAAACAAGATAAAGACTGAACCCGAAGTTTAATGTTCTTTACCAGAGTGGTGTGACTATTAGTCCAAGGAGTTTTGTAATCCTTTTTTAGCCTGTCATATACGGGGCTAAATCACGAGAAAGATTCTTATAAAATGGAGGGATATAATTTAAACTACCCAAGAATCTTTGTAACTGAGTTTTATCAGTGATAACATCAGGGAACTTTGATGCAAAGTCGATAGCCCTCTGAATAGGAGTGACTCTTCCCTGACAAATTAGATGTTCCAGAAAACGAACTTCAGTCTGGAACAAACTCATTTTTGGTTTAGAAATAACCAAACCGTTTTGTATAACAATCTTTTTGAAAATGTCAAGATGCTTAATATGCATTTCCAGAGTTTTAGAAAATACCAAAATATCATCAATATACACAATGATGAAATCCAAATAAGGATTAAATATGTCATTCATAATTTTTTGAAATTCTGACGGGGCGTTTTTTAATCCAAATGGCATGACATTCCATTCATATTGCCCAAAAGGAACATTAAAAGCAGTTCTATAAGTATGCTCTTTGAATATCTGAATCTGCCAATAACCTGATTTTAAGTCAAATTTTGAAAATATGTTGGCGTCATATAACCTGGACAATAAATCTCTTTTATTGGGAATAGGATACCTTACCCATTTCAAATATTTGTTTAAAGGTTGTAATTAATTATCAACCTAGGAACTCCACGTTCCTTCTCTGCGGCACTATTGACATAGAATGTTGTGCAAGACCAAGGTGATCTGGAAGGTTTTATCAAACCCTTTTGTAATAAGCTATCAATTTCCTTTTTGCAGAATTCAACCAATTCGGCATTCATCTGGCAAGGACGAGACTTAGTAGGGATATTATTCTCAAAGAAATCCTCCTCATATGGAAGAGTAACAATGTTCTTCTTGCGATTCCAAAAGGCACTAGGGTGATCTGCGCAAATATCAATAGCGATCTGTTCAGAAATCATTTTAATTTTTTCCTTTATTTTAGCAGTTTTGACAGACTCAAATATATTCATGCTAAATAATTCAAGTTGTAATGAATCAACATGTTTTTGCTTCATATCAATCAAAGAATTTATGTCTCTAGTTACAGGGTCAGTGATAAAAGTATAACTTATGCCATTATTATTGTAAGACGCTGAAAATCCTTTTGAGTCAATATGAGTAAATGGATATATTGCATTTATAAAAGGCGTTCCGAGTATAATCGGAGGATATAATTGATTTTTTACCAGAAAGAAGAAATGAGGAATGCAAACCTTATTCTGGCAGATCTTCGTATTAGAAAGTTTATACTTTATATTTAAAGCATGACCTGATGCCGATTTAACCATATGCGTAGTTTTTAAAAAATATTTCATAGGAACTAGGCCCTCTTGAATGCAGCTAACATCAGCTCCGCTATCAATCATGGCGATATTAGTAATAGAAAAACTATTATCAATTAAAATAGTACATTTAACATATCATTTGTGAGCCGTGATGATTTGCATCATTCCCAAATACATATTATTTTTTATGGGTCAATGGCAATTGGTTCTCCATAAGCAATTTCTTTTCCCTTTGAAGGACTGGTTTGAACCGAGCTGGTAAGAACAGAATTATTATCCTCAATTTGAGTAATCCTGTGATCGCAAATCAATTGCTTTTGTTTGAGAGCTTTGATCTCTCTTTTGAGATTTTTAACCTCTTCTTTTAGATCATCGAAAGACGCATTAGTCTCAGGACGCAAAGATTTTTTTACCATTAAACGGCTATCAACCTCTTTTAATGAATAAGGAGCACAATAATCAAAATCATTATCTTTGTTATTAACAAGAGGTTTTGAAGAACTAGATTTATATTTATTAGTAGTGGCAAGATTAATAATCTTTTTGCGGAGTTTGTCATCAGTGACTTCTTTTAATAATTCAATAATATTGTCAGAAGTGAAAGTTTTAAGATTAAAATCTTGAAATTGTGATTGTAATTTATAAATTTCATCTCCTTCACAATTGCATGTATTACCTTTGCAAGTGGCACATGGGCTATCAGCCTGTTCATTATCAGATAAATCAATAAGATCAATATCTAAACCTATTTTCGAATACGATTCATAATCATCATCGGAACCAGAGGTGTATAGAAGACTATAAACCTTATCATGCAGATCTGCATCGAGTTCCAAGGTTTTGAGATTATTCAACCTGCAATTTGGGGAAATATGCCCTAGATTCCTACACTTGTAACATTTAATTTTTGAAAGGTCTCTTCCTGACCGATCTTTGGTAAATCTATTAGACTTACGAGAGCTTTTTCTAGCTTCTCTTTCTTCCTTAGATCTTCTTCTGGATCTTCGTCTCCTAATAGAACCTTCAGTTCTAGGGGACCGATAATACTCCTTTTTGCTGCCAAAGACTGCTGGTTCAGGTAGACCGAACTGTGTGCAAAAGTCTCCAAGCTGAGATCTTTCTTTATGCTTATTCATCTTAAGCTGTCTAGACATAAGAAGTTCGCTGCACAAGTTTAATCCTTCTTGAGTGCAAACTCCTATTAGCTTCCCATAAGTGTACTCCTTATAGGGGATCTCAAGGTGGTTTCCACTTAGGATTTTCCTAACCCTCTCTGCAAATAGCGAAGGAAGGCCGTCTATAAACTTGGTTTTCCAATAATCGTATTTGTTTTCGGGTAACTCCATAACCCGACTGAGAAACGTATCTTTGTACCACCTCCATTTGGTCAACGTAGGGCACCTAAGACCATTGAGTAAGGTACGAATCGTTTTATGCTGTGAGGTAAATCTACCATTAAAATGTTCTAGTATGGTAAGAATAAGAGTGTACACCGCATCTTCTCTGTTTTTAACAAGAGCCATGCCTAGGTTATAAACACCTTCATTATTTGCAACTGCGTTAATAATAGAGGTTTTCTCCTCTACATTCAAGTAGTTATCCCACCAGCCTTTGAGCTGACCTGTAAAACCTGCAATAATCATCTTGCAGATAGTTCTATCATTATTTTTAATGCTTTTGCAAATAGTTGCATACATGAGCATTCTGTGAACAAGGATGGTCAACTTCCTATCCGTTAACCCATCGAGATTCCATTCGTAAATCTCGAAACTGCTGTAAGACGTATTTGTCTGATTCCAATCTCGTTCCTCTATCAAGAGATCTTAGGGAGTAGGACTAGGATAGTAAAAAGTATTCATCATAGGTTTAGTAGCATAGCCACTATTCTTACAGGGGTAACCTTTAAGCTTATTAAGCTCAGAGAAAACATGATCTTTATAATCACCAGTTTGATCTATTTTTTCGGAAAACTCTTGTGACAAATCATTAGGTTTTATATTTAAACCAGAAAACTTTTTATCAAGAAGTTCTTCCAAATCATTTAATGATTTAAACTTAAAATCTTGAATCTCAGGAGGCCTTTGAATAAAAGTAGGAACAACATCTGTTTTACTTATAGAAGTAGAAGCGACGTTGGTCTTAGCTATATCAGCTTTTATACCTTTTGGTAAAATATTTAGCTCATCAAGTTTTTTATCAAGAGAGTTAATATGTTCTCCCAAAATTTTGACATATAATCCCAAATAATTATTTTGAGAAATGAGCTAATAAATCTCAGAAATACTTACTGAAGCAATATCTTCGTCAATGAATTTTTGAAATGCACTGAAGGTAATACCTGTATTGTTAGGCAAAACAAAAGCGGACTGTGGAGGGTAAACGGTTGTCGTAAGATTACCATTTCCATCACGATAAGTCCTTTCAATAGTATTCACATATAAAGGGAAATAGGTGGTTATAAACCAAGGAACGAAGTGCATAATTTGATTATTCAAGGCACAAGCCTCATAGAATTCTTGAGAAATATTATTCATATCATTTTTACTATAAGATTCAAAAAACCAAGTTTTAAACTTGTTCCACTTTTCATCAAAAAAATCTTTTTGAATTAGTTTTCTTGCCAGGGAACCTGGGCTAAAATCTAATTGGTGTGGAATCATTAAATATCATTTAAATCAAACTCCATATCAGAAGCAGTAGGGAAGTCCTTATCAGAACTATTATCATTGACATTATTAACCTGAACAATATTAGTCCGGGGGTCAATTTTAACTTTTTCTACCTCTGAATCAATAGTGTGAAGAGAAGCAGCGCGATTTTGAGATGGACCATAAATTGGTTCAATAGGAGAAATATGCTGAATATCAGGCACAAATCTGTCACTAAACGATCGTCTATTATAAATAGAGCTTACCGGAGACATAAGCCTATTGTTAGTAAGAGACTGCATGTTAGGAGCATAGCTATTTTCTGTAAACTGGATGCAAATTCTCCCATCGGAATTTTGCGAAATGTGAGAATACTCAGAATTTGTAACCGTGTCAGTTAATTGACTAGGGGATATAACCGAGTCGAGCATCCAAGTTGTTGGGAAATTAATTTCTTCCCACTTAATCAGTCTCCTAGTGGTGACCTTAGATCTTGCAAAATTCATCTCCATTAAAATTGTTTGATCAGACGTATCGTATAACTTACATCTTGGGTTCAAGGTTGATAATAACTTGAAATAAATTATGTAAGACAAACTTATAAGTTCTGAACCTGGCACATAGTTATAACCATGCGTTTTAACATTTAATGCTAAGGCATCAAGAATATTAACATTAGATAAAGATAACTGCAAATTAGGCTTCGTATTGAAATAAAAGGGACCATAGGCCACGGTTGATTCAATCGAACCCATAAGAGACTGTCAAAAATTTAAATTTCTAGCATCTCTGAGGGCGGCTAGGAAAGTCTCAGGTAACCCTTTAAGGGTAAGAGGTTTAAAAGCAATTTGAACCATACCAATATGCAGATAATTATACTGATTTTTATAAATATTAATATCACGTTTGTTTAACAAATGAATAGTCTGTTCAGAAGAATTTAATGCTAAAGATTGTTCAGTTGTTTTAATCAACTGCTTAGTTGATAGTTTATCAAACCAACCATAATTATAAATGGTCTTAATAGAAACTTTAGGAATCGTCCATTTGTTTAACAAATCAAGGTTTTGAGGTATATCTACCTCTTCGAGTCTAGTACTTTTAGTACTTAGTTCTCCAAGATCCATATTCTAATGAAGTTCCATATCTATATCAAATACTTTCACATCCATCTCATATATACCATGAATATTTCTAGGCTCTGATACCAGATTACATGATATGTGATCTAGCGGTAATTCGAAAGGTATTTTCTTTTCCGAAAGGTGCCACTTGCAAAGTTTATACCTTTATAGTCTTGTTAGCACATGGGCTACAAAGCATTTGATTAAAACAACTGAGCAATCTTTAGCATTATATTCTTATGAACAAACTATTCATTTTTTAAATAAACGCGATATTGATCTTTATAAGAATCAGTATAATTATCTCCATATTGGAATGGTTCAAATTGTTTTTAAACCTCTTACTCTTAAAGGGTTACATGAGACTTTCCTAGCCGCTCTCAGAGATGTTAGAAATTTAAATTTTCGTCAGTCTCTTATGGGTTCGATTGAATCAACCGTGGCCTATGGTCCCGTTTACTTTAACACGCAACCTAATTTACAGTTATCTTTATCTGATGTCAATATTCTTGATGCCTTAACATTAAATGTTTAAACACATGGTTATAATTATGTGCCAGGTTCAGAACTTATCAATTTATCTTATAGAATTTATTTCAAGTTATTATCAACCTTGAATCCGAAATGTAAGTTATACGATACATCCAATCAAACAATTTTGATGGAAACTAATTTTGCAAAATCTAAGGTCACCACCAGGAGACCGAATAAGTGGGAGGAAATAAACTTCCCAACAACTTGGACTCTTGACTCGGTTATTTCCCCTAATCAGTTGACTGATACAATCACAAATTTTGAGTATTCTCACATTTCGCAAAATCCCATTGGAAAAATTTGCATTCAGTTTATAGAAAACATTTATGCTCCTCACAGTCAGTCTCTGTCTAACAATAGTCTTATGCCTCCGGTAAGCTCTATTTACAATAGACGATCGTTTAGTCACAGATTTGTGCCTGATATTCAGCATATTTCTCCTATTGAACCTATTTATGGTCCAGCTCGAAATCGCGCTGCTTCTCTACACATTATTGATTCAGAGGTAGAAAAGGTTAAAATTGACCCCCGGACTAATATTGTTCAGGTTAGTCATGCCAATGATAATAGTTCTGATAAGGACTTCCTACTGCTTCTGATATGGAGTTCAATTTAAATGATATTTAATGATTCCACACAAATTAGATTTTAGCCTAGGTTCCCTGGCAAGAAAACTAATTCAAAAATAATTTTTTGATGAAAAGTGGAACAAGTTTAAAACTTGGTTTTTTGAATCTTATAGTAAAAATGATATGAATAATATTTCTCAAGAATTCTATGAAACTTGTGCCTTGCATAATCAAATTATGCACTTCGTTCCTTGGTTTATAACAACATATTTGCCTTTATATGTGAATACCATTGAAAGGACTTATCGCGATGGAAATGGTAATCTTACGACAACCGTTTACCCTCCACAGTCCGCTTTTGTTTTACCTAACAATACAGGTATTACCTTCAGTGCATTTCAAAAATTCATTGACGAAGATATTGCTTCAGTAAGTATTTCTGAGATTAATAAGCTCATTTCTCAAAATAACTATTTGGGATTGTATGTTAAAATCTTGGGAGAACATATTAACTCTCTTGATAAAAAACTTGATGAGCTAACTATTTTAATAAAAGATATCAAAACTGATAGAGTTAAGACCAACGTCGCTTCTACTTCTGAAAGTAAAAAAGATGTTGTTCCTACTTATATTCAAAGGCCTCCTGAGATTCAGGATTTTAAGCTTAAATCAGTAAATGATTTGGATGAACTTCTTGATAAAAAGTTTTCTGGTTTAAATATAAAACCTATTGATTTGTCACAAGAATTTTCCAAAAAAATGGATCAAACTGGTGATTATAAAGATCATATTTTCTCTGAGCTTAATAAGCTTAAAGGTTACCCCCGTAAGAATAGTGTCTATGCTACTAAACCTATGATGAATACTTTTTACTATCCTTGTCCTACTCCCCAAGATGTCTTGATAGAGGAACGAGATTGGAATCAGACAAATACGTCTTACAGCGTTCCGAGATTTACGAATGGAACCTCGATGGGTTAACGGATAGGCAGTTGATCATCCTTGTACACAGAATGCTTATGTATGCAACTATTTACAAAAGCATTAAAAATAATGATAGAACTATCTGCAAGATGATTATTGCAGGATTTACAGGTCAGCTCTGAGGCTGGTGGGATAACAACTTGAATGTAGAGGAGAAAACCTCTATTATTAACGCAGTTGCAGATAATGAAGGTGTTGATAACCTAGGCATGGCTCTTGTTAAAAACAGAGATGATGCGGTGTATACTCTTATTCTTACCATACTAGAACATTTTAATGGTAGATTTACCTCACAGCATGAAACGATTCGTACCTTACTCAATGATCTTAGGTTCCCTACGTTGACCAAATGGAAGTGGTACAAAGATACGTTTCTTAGTTGGGTTATGGAGTTACCCAAAAACAAATACGATTATTGGAAAACCAAGTTTATAGACGGCCTTCCTTCGCTATTTGCAGAGAGGGTTAGGAAAACCCTAAGAGGAAACCACCTTGAGATCCCCTATAAGGAGTACACTTATGTGAAGCTAATAGGAGTTTGCACTCAAGAAGGATTAAACTTGTGCAGCGAACTTCTCATGTATAGACAGCTTAAGATGAATAAGCACAAAGAAAGATCTCAGCTTGGAGACTTTTGCACACAATTCGGTCTACCTGAACCAGCAGCCTATGGCAGCAAAAAGGAGTATTATCGGTCCCCTAGAACTGAAGGTTCTAATAGGAGACGAAGATCCAGAAGAAGATCTATAGAAGAAAGAGAAGCTAGAAAAAGCTCTCGTAAGTCTAATAGATTTACCAAAGATCGGTCAGGAAGAGACCTTTCAAAAATTAAATGTTACAAGTGTGGGAAGCGAGGGCATATTGCCCCAAATTGCAGGTTGAATAATCTCAAAACCTTGGAACTCGATGCAGATCTGCATGATAAGGTTTATAGTCTTCTATACACCTCTGGTTCCGATGATGATTATGAATCGTATTCGGAAATAGGTTTAGATATTGATCTTATTGATTTATCTGATAATGAACAGGCTGATAGCCCATGTTCCACTTGCAAGGGTAATACATGCAATTGTGAAGGAGATGAAATTTATAAATTACAATCACAATTTCAAGATTTTAATCTTAAAACTTTCACTTCTAACAATATTCGCGAAAAGATTATTAATCTTGCCACTACTAATAAGATAAATCTAGTTCTTAGAAACCTCTTATTAATAACAAAGATAATGATTTTGATTATTGTACTCCTTATTCATTAAAAGAGGTTGATAGCCGTTTAATGGTAAAAAATTCTTTGCATCCTGAGACTAATGCGTCATTCGATGATCTAAAAGAAGAGGATGAAAATCTCAAAAGAGGGATCAAAACTCTCAAACAAAAGCAATTGATTTGCGATCACTGGATTACTCAGATTGAGGATAATAATTCTGTTCTTATCAGCTCGGTTCAAACCAGTTCTTCAAAGGGAAAAGAAATTGCTTATGAAGAATCAATTGCCATTGACCTAGATAATAATATGTTTTTTGGAATGATGCAAATCGTCGAGGCTCACAAATGGTATGTTAAATATACTATTTTAATTGATAATAATTTTTCTATTATTAACATCGCCATGATTGATCGTGGAGCTGATGTTAGCTGCATTCAAGAGGGCCTTGTCCCAACGAAATATTTTCAGAAAACTACTCATATGGTTAAATCGGCATCAGGTCATGCTTTAAATATAAAGTATAAACTTTCTAACACGAAAATCTGCTAGGATAAGGTTTACATTCCTCACTTCTTCTTTCTGGTAAAAAATCAACTTCATCCTTCGATTATACTCGGAACGCCTTTTATAAATGCAATATATCCTTTTACTCATATTGATTCAAAGGGATTTTCAGCGTCTTATAAAGATAATAACATAAGTTATACTTTTATCACTGACCTGGTAACTAGAGACATAAATGCTCTAATTAACATGAAGCAAAAGCATGTTGATTCGTTACAGCTTGAATTATTTAGCATGAATATATTTGAGTCTCTCAAATCTGCTAAAATAAGGGGAAAATTAAAATGATTTCCGAACAGATCGCCATTGATATTTGCACAGATCACCCTAGTGCCTTTTGGAATTGCAAGAAGCACATTATAACCCTTCCGTATGAGGAGGATTTCTCTGAGGATAATATCCCGACTAAGTCTCCTCCTTGCCAGATGAATGCCAAATTGGTTGAATTCTGCAAAAAAAAATTTGATAGCTTATTACAAAAGGGTTTGATAAAACCTTCCAGATCGCCTTGGTCTTGCACAACATTCTATGTCAATAGTGTCGCAGAGAAGGAACGTGGAATTCCTAGGTTGGTAATAAATTATAAACCTTTAAACAAATATCTGAAATGGGTAAGGTATCCTATTCCCAATAAAAGAGATTTATTGTCCAGGTTATATGACGCCAACATATTTTCAAAATTTGATTTAAAATCGGGTTATTGACTAATCCAGGTATTCAAAGAGCATACTTATAGAACTGCTTTTAATGTTCCTTTTGGGCAATATGAATGGAATGTCATGCCATTCGGATTAAAAAAATCCCCGTCAGAATTTCAAAAAATTATGAATGACATATTTAATCCTTATTTGGATTTCATCATTGTGTACATTGACGATATTTTGGTGTTCTCCAAAACTCTAGAGATGCATATTAAGCATCTTGACATTTTCAAAAAGATTTTTATACAAAATGGTTTGGTTATTTCTAAACCAAAAATGAGTTTGTTCTAGACTGAAGTTCGTTTTCTGGGACATCTAATTTATCAGGGAAGAGTCACTCCTATTCAGAGGGCTATTGACTTCGCATCAAAGTTCCCTGATGTTATCACTGATAAAACTCAGTTACAAAGATTCTTGGGTAGTTTGAATATATATCTCCCTTTTATAAGAATCTTTCTCGTGATTTAGCCCCATTATATGACAGGCTAAAAAAGGATTACAAAACTCCTTGGACTAATAGTCACACCACTCTGGTAAAGAACATTAAACTTTGGGTTTAGTCTTTACCTTGTTTAACCCTTGCTAACCCTGCTTGGCAAAAGATTATTGAAACAGATGCCTCCAATATTGGCTACGGTGGGATTCTCAAATAAATTAATCCCAATGACAAGAATGAGTATCTTATAAGATTTCATTCAGGCAAATGGACGGAAGCCCAGAAGAAATATGCAATTGTGGCTTATGAAATACTTATTATTGTTAAGTGTGTCCTCAAGTTTCAAGATGATTTATATAATCAAAAGTTTTTAATAAAAACTGACGCCCAGTCGGTCAAATACATGTTTGACAAAGATTTTAAACATGATGCCTCTAAACTTATATTTTCAAGGTGGCAAGCACAGTTAGCCCTTTTGATTTTGATATCCAGTATAAAAAGGGAGTTGATAATTCCCTACCGTATTTTCTATCCAGAGAATATATTCAGTAAAATGAAATACTTAAATTTCTTTAAAAACAAGACTCTTGTTACTATTTTAAAGGTAATTATATTACCACCTGATTTAAAAGAAACTATTGTCCAAATCATCATAAATGATTTAATAAGAGAAGATTTCTCTATTCATGACTACTCAGAAGAAGTCCGAGAAGATTTAACGGACTATTATTCAGAATAATCAATCTGTTTTCTTTATAGGATGGACCCGCCTTGGAAACAGGTTCGAGGAAGAGGAAGGGGAAGATAAGCCCCGGGAAGATCCTCTGGATATTCCAGTTCTCAGGGATCGTCATATCGATCCAATTACCCGGTTATACAGATGGGTAATAAAAGCTTGATCAATAAGAAGATTCCTTATGAAGGTGAATCTTCATCTACTGCCCCTGAGCAGATCATTAATTTGGAAGATATTCCAAAAGATAGTTTGTTATACGAGCATATGCAGGCATTTATACATGCACAAAAGCAAAAAGGTGATACCTTTGCTGCAGTTATTAAAGAGGATAATGATAATATCAAATCCTACGAAAAACTTCAAAAAAGAGAAATTATATTTCTTTTAGAAAACTCTGATATTCTGAGAAGAAACGAACCATGGAAAATATTCCAATGGTATTTGATTAAAGGGTTATACTAACAGGGGGAGTCATACAAAACCCGGGCATATTATGAAACGATTCTAACAAGCACCGGAAGCGCGGAAATTCAACACTTCATGAGTGCTGGTTATAATCCTGAAGAGAATATTTATAACTTTTCAAAAATTATTATCACACAGGTGATATCCGTCGAAGATTGGGGAATGTCAACAATGAGAGAAAGACAAATAAGCCTCAACAAAATTTCCATGAACTTTACTTACTGGGATTATATCCAAGCCTTTGATAGAGTGTTTTATTATAATAATGATAAACACAAACACACTTGGTTTGTGAAAATCTGTGCAAAAATATTTACAATTTCAATCCCTAATTGGTTTATTAATTGGTGGTCATACCACGGTCCTACGATCCAAATTCTACCCACAAGATTCCTTCAGTTATACAAGGAATGGGCAAAAGTGTCCCCGGACCTAAATGAGCTATATCACGCAGATCATATCTGCTGGTTGGAAAAAATTGACCAAGTCTATTTCTTTATCGAATTCTCGATACCATGGATTCATAAATGGACTCCTGAGGTCGGTTTTACAGAGAAAAATATTCCTGTTCTTTACCGGGTCTTCTACAACAATTTCTGGGAAAAAGTGCTCAGAAAAGATCCCAAGTCCAAGCAGTTAATTGGACAAGAACTAATCGACACTATTGAAAAAACTGTTGAAGATTATAGGAACCTTCCCCAGAAGAAAATCAGTGTCAATGATTCTTCAGTCAGGCATATTGCCCGAAAAATCTCCACTCAAGAGGGAGATAAAGAAGCTATGATTAGCGCATACTTAGAGGAAGTAAAAAGGAATTTGCTGGAAAACATAACTAAGATTGATAAATCTGATACTTCGATGAGGAGTGAGACCAGCAATGAAGAGGCACAACGCAACGAAGATAAAGTTATACTATCTGCTGAAGAGTTGCAGGATAAAGAAGATCTGTTACTATCCCTAAAAGCCATGGAAAAGAAGCGTGGCAAGGAAAAAGTATGAAGAGGATAGAAGATAGGCTGTCGTACAAGCTTACAGTATATAGTATGAAAAAGACAGAAGATAGGTTGTCGTACGAGCATACAGTATATAAACTGTTTAAACAGTAGATTCACTGTTTAGGGACCCATATGGGACCCCTCTCTACTGTACATAGATTCCTTATGTTTTCTTTTCTTTCTATATAAGTGTTCATTTTGTTAAGTAGGAACACACACAGAAAATACACATAGAATAGACTCTCTCTCTCTTCTCTAGTTAGGAAGCTTTGTAAAGTAAAAAGAAAGCATTTGCCACTGTTCCGGCTTAAATAAAATTTTGTAAGACGCTGAAAATCCTTTTGAATCAATATGAGTAAAAGGATATATTGCATTTATAAAAGGCATTCCGAGTTTAATCAGAGGATGAAGTTGATTTTTTACCAGAAAGAAGAAGTGAGGAATGCAAACCTTATCTTGGCAGATTTTCGTAGTAGAAAGTTTATACTTTATATTTAAAGCATGACTTGATGCCGATTTAACCATATGAGTAGTTTTCTAAAAATATTTCGTGGGGACAAGGCCCTCTTGAATGCAGCTAACATCAGCTCCGCTATCAATCATGGTGATGTTAGTAATAGAAAAACTATTATCAATTAAAACAGTACATTTAACATACCATTTGTGAACCGTGACGATTTGCATCATTCCCAAAAACATATTATTATCTGGGTCAATGGAAATTGGTTCTTCATAAACAATTTTAGTTCTAAAAAGACTATAAAGGTATTTGTTTTAGTCTTGTTTGAACAAGACTATAAACCTTATCATGCAGATCTGCATCGAGTTCCAAGGTTTTGAGATTATTCAACCTGCAATTTGGGGCAATATACCCTCGCTTCCCACACTTGTAACATTTAATTTTTGAAAGGTCTCTTTCTGACTGATCTTTTGTAAATCTATTAGACTTACAAGACCTTTTTCTAGCTTCTCTTTCTTCCTTAGATCTTCTTCTGGATCTTCGTCTCGTATTAGAACCTTCAGTTCTAGGGGACCGATAATACTCCTTTTTTCTGCCATAGGCTGCTGGTTCTGATACCAGATTCCTGGATATGTGATCTAGCGGTAATCTGACTAATCTAAGATCTAGCAATTCAGCATCCTTATACTAGCGGTAGTCCGCACTGCATAAGAACTGAAATATACAAGAATTTTCATACGATTTCTCAGACAGTATGGAAGAGACTAACTCTTTTGCCTGAGCAAAGGGCCTGTCAAGAATGCGGTTCATACTCTTATTAATCTCTTATCCAATGGTTCTAACCTAGTAGCGGTTCTAACCGGACCAAGAGGCGCCCTTTTAACACATATCTCAGGCTGAAGAGGTCATGGCTTGCTACAGGCTTGCCAAACAAAGATAATAAGAGTAGTACCGGATCCGACTGTACCACTATCTCAGAACCAAGTCAAGAAGCCATATTAAAATTTCTTTATATTTTAATAAAGCTTAGATCCGTTCATGGTGCATATAGGAGAGATACTAGGTAAGAGACATCGATATGAAAGCCTTTTAGCCGGATAGAGTCCGGGCTAGGAGAATGGAACTAAAATTAAAGGAAAAGAAAATACCTTTCGGACGACCAAGAGCAAAAGATTGCTTGCAAAACTGATCCAAAATTTTATTTAAGCCGGAACAGTGGCAAACGCTTTCTGTTTACTTTACAAAGCTTGCTAACTAGAGAAGAGAGAGAGAGTCTATTCTATGTGTATTTTCTATGTGTGTTCCTACTTAACAAAATGAACACCTATATAGAAAGAAAAGAAAACATAATGAATCTAAGTACAGTAGAGAGGGGTACCATATTGGTCCATAAACAGTGAATCTACTGTTTAAACAGTTTATATAATGTATGCTCGTACGACAGCCTATCTTCTGTATTCTTCATACTATATACTGCATGCTCGTACGACAGCCTATCTTCTGTCTTCTTGATAACGGGAATACAACAAACAAGAAGGAAAGAAGGAAAAGATATGAGAATTAATAATTAGGAATTGAAATTATGGGCAACAAGGGGCTAAAACCCTCACCTCCCAATTGATTCCAACAACTAGAAACTAATTCAACTCAACTAATCAAGGAAACCTAAATGAAATCCACAAGTGGGAGACCTTCGATTAATTAAGTAAAGAAGTTAAACTAATAATCAAGAGAGTCACCCTAATCACTCACTAATTCCTTAAGGGAATTACACTAAGCCTTACACTAGCAACTACAAGTTTAGAGTATCAATCTTCAATATGCAAAAACTGGTCTTCCAAAATGAAGAAAAGCTACTACTTATACTAGGGAATAAGAAGATACTAGCTATTACAGTTTAGCCCTTAATGAAGTAAGGGCCTTGTTTGTTGCCTTCTTTTGGGAATTCTTGAATTCCTCCTTCCACCTCACTTTAATAGACCACCCACACATTGTATGCTTTCCTTTGGGATTCTTCAAGCTTCTCCAATGCTTCCCTTTTCATGAACATTGCTTGAAGGTCTTGGAGCTCTTTAGTTTGACTACGTGTGAAAGGCCTTGAAGGATAAGTGCCATCCAAGATAGTACCATCCATGCTTTCCAATATAGTATCATCCTCCCCTTCTTGAAAATGATTCGTCCTCGAATCCAATTGATCACCTACAACACAAGGAGAAAGATCACTAACATTGAAAACATTATGAACATTATACTCACTTGGTAAGTCAATCATGTATGCATTGTCATTTATCCGCTTGAGCACTTTGAAGGGTCCGTCTCCCCTTGGGCTTAGCTTTCCTTTTCAAACTTGTGGGAACCTCTCCTTTTGGAAATGAACCCACACCCAATCGTCCGAGTTGAAAATCACTTCCTTTCTTCCACGATTCTTTCGGTTGGCCACCTTTGAATTGTTCTTTTCAATGGCCTCTTTTACCTTGGAATGAATGTTCATCATCTCCTTTTCTCTTTGTTCAGCATCTAGGCTCACAACAACATGGCTAGACAAAGGAGTCATAGTTAATGGAAACAAAGGCTTAAAGCCATAACATGCTTCAAATGGGGACATTCCAATAGAAGAGTGGAAAGACCGGTTATATGCAAATTCTATCAAGGGTAAATGGTCTTCCCAAGTGGTTGGGGTGCCCCTAATCATACACCTAAGCATGCTTCCAAGAGTCCGGTTGACTACTTCGGTTTGTCCATCCGTTTGAGGATGACAAGAAGTAGAAAACATGAGTTTGGTACCAAGTGTACCCCATAGATTCTTCCAAAAATGACTAAGAAATTTGGAATCCCTATCACTAACAATGGTTTGAGGGACTCCATGCAATTTAAGAACATTAATGACAAACAAGGATGCTACATGGGATGCATCATCACATTTATGGCATGGAATGAAATGAGTCATTTTAGAGAACCTATCCACTACCACAAATATGTTATCATGTCCTCTTTTAGTCCTAAGAAGTCCTAACACAAAATCCATAGAAATGTACATCCATGGACCACTAGGAGTAGGAAGAGGGGTATACTTACCTTGAGGCCGAGTCGTGGATTTGGCTTGCTTGCATTCGAGACATTGTCCACAAATCTGCTCCACATCATGCTTCATCTTTGGCCAGTAAAATTGTTCCATAAGGATCTCAAGTGTCTTGGGTACTCCAAAGTGCCCCATCAAACCACCACTATGAGCTTCCTTGACAAACACTCTCTCCATGAACTTATGGGCACATAAACTCGCCCATTCTTGAACAAGAATCCATCAACCAATTGGAACCTATCAACCCGCTTCCCTTGACTAAGACAATCAAAAGTTTCTTTGAAATCGGGATCCATAGAATAGAATCCCTTCAAGTTTTCAAATCCCATCATTTTAGAAGCCAAGGTGTTGACCAATACAAACCTCCTTGATAGAGCATCCGCTACTACATTCTCTTTGTCTTGCTTGTAGTTGATCAGATATGGAAAGGTCTCAATGAATTCAACCCATTTGGCATGTCGCTTGTTCAACTTGGATTGCCCCTTAAGATGTTTCAAGGACTCATGATCGGTCCTTATCACGAACTCTTTGTGCCACAGGTAGTGTTGCCAATGAGCCAATACCCTCACAAGTGCATATAATTCCTTGTCATAAGTTGAGTACCGAAGAGTAGCTCCCTTTAGTTTTTCACTAAAGTAAGCCAATGGTTTTCCCTCTTGCATCAAAACACCACCTATCCCAACACCCGAAGCATCACACTCTATCTCAAAAGCTTTATCAAAATTAGGTAGTTGGAGTAATGGGGAGGAACGCAACATGGACTTCAATGCTTGAAAGGACTTCTCTTGGTGTTCCCCCCACACAAAAGGTACATCCTTCTTGATCAATTCGGTTAATGGGGAAGCAATTGAACTAAAACCCTTCACAAAACACCGGTAAAAGCTCGCCAACCCATGAAAACTTCTTACCTCGGTTGCATTGGATGGGGTCGGCCAAGTATTGATTGACTCCACCTTTTCTTCATCAACCTCTATACCACTTGCACTAACCACAAAGCCCAAGAATACTACCTTTTCAACACAAAAAGAACACTTCTTGAGATTCGCGAATAACCTTTCTCGTAGCAAAATATCAAACACTTGTTTCAAATGGCCTACATGCTCTTTAATTGTCTTGCTATACACAAGTATGTCATCAAAGTACACAACCACAAACTTGTTGATGAAAGGTTTTAGAACATGATTCATCAACCTCATGAAAGTGCTTGGAGCATTAGTCAAATCAAACGGCATCACAAGCCATTCATACAACCCAAATTTTGTTTTGAAAGCAGTCTTCCATTCATCACCCGGTTTCATTCGAATTTGATGGTACCCACTCCTAAGATCAACCTTTGAGAACACACTTGATCCACAAAGCTCATCCAACATGTCATCAAGTCTTAGAATTTGATGCCTATACTTGATTGTAATCTTTTTCACGGCTCTACAATCAATGCACATTCTCCAAGTACCATCCTTTTTGGGAATAAGGATAACCGGTACAGCACACGGGCTTAGGCTTTCTTTGATCAATCCCTTTTTAAGGAGTTCTTCCACTTGCCTTTGTAGCTCCTTGGTCTCTTCCAGATTACACCTATAGGCTGGTCGGTTGGGAATTTGTGACCCCGGCACAAAGTCAATTTGGTGCTCACTTCCCCTCAAGGGTGGTAGTCCCGCGGGCATCTCATCCGGAAATAGTTCATCATAGTCCTGTAAAAGAGAAGAAACAATACTAGGCAAAATGCTAGTATCTTGGTTAGCATGCAATAAAAGATTGGTGTTGACAAGGCACACTAAAAGCGTTCCTCATCCACACCCTTTAGACAATTGTTTGGCTTGGCTATCATACACATGTTCTTCTTATTTTTAGCCAAGTCACTTCCCTCTTTTGGAACAATGGTGGAACTTTCACCTTCACTCTTAGCTTCTGCCACCCTTATTCTCTCCCGAAGCTCCTTCATAGCCCGATAGTCCTCACTCACTTGGTATGGGGTGAGAGGTGCAAGTACATATTTCTTATCGTCAATCACAAAAGCATACTTGTTGGTCCTTCCATAGTGCACAACATCTCTATCAAATTGCCAAGGCCTCCCCAATAATACATGACAAGCCAACATGGGTACCACATCACAAATCAACTCCTCATTGTACTTGCGCACACTAAATCGAATACTTGCTTATTTGAGGACCTTCATCTCTCCACTCTCATTGAGCCATTGTAGCTTGTATGGATTGGAATGCCTTCTTGTTGGAATTTGCATATGCTCCACCAAAGAACTACTCACCACATTAGTGCAACTCCCACTATCAATAATCAAAGAACACACCTTATCTTGGATCTTGCACCTAGCATGAAACAGATTCTCCCTTTGGTCAAGTTCTTCTTTGGAAAGAGCTCCCATAATCCTCCTCACAACACATGAAAGGTTGGTATTTACCTTCAACTCTTCATTATCATCAAGTAGGGGTTGCCCCCTTTCCATGAAGCAAGCGAAATTTACCCTCTCATCTAACCTTTCTTCCTCATCCCCCGAAGCTACTCTCTCCCCTTCACCTTTTTCCCCCTCTCCCTCACTTTATTCATTATGCTCATCTTCCTCATCGGTTTTATACCCATCACGAAAAGCAATAATTGTCCTTCTATTAGGATACTCACTAGCAATATGTCCCCTCCCTTGACATCGAAAGCATTGGATGGTAGAGGGTCGAGGAAAGTTGGGTTTTTCAAAGTTACCTCCTTTCGGCTTGTCATTCCCTTTGGCTTTGTAATCAACCTTGACTTGAGTGTCTTGACCACTACCTTTAGATGATTCTCGAGGAGTTGGGGACTTCCACTTATCATTGTTTTTACTCCATGAGGAAGTTGAAAAATTCTTGGCCTTGTATGTCTTCTCATCTTTCAAATCCATTTCGACCTTAGAGGCATCATGGAAAGCCGCTTCAAGATTCTCATAGTGTTTAAGTCTCAAAGGCTTCAAAATATCGGGCCTCAAGTTTGCCATGAATCGTATCACCGTATATTGCATATGCTCCTCAAGCTTGGACTTCATTCTCAAGTTCTCAAATTCCTCATAGTATTCTTCAACACTCTTGGTACCTTGCCTAAGCATGTACACCTTCTTGAGAGCTTCTTGGTAGTAATCCGGAGTCAAATACCTATACTCCATTAGACCAACCAACTCTTGCCAAGTGGGCAACTCATAGATATGATGACTCTCTCGTTCCCTCCTCTTGGATTCCCACCATGTGGAAGCATATCCCTCGAATTGAGTGAGGGCATACTTCGCCTTCAATGATTCCGAGATGTTATTAGTAAGGAAAATCCGTTCACTTTGTAGTTTCCATTCAAGAAATTCATACGGGTCACTACTTCCCTTGAACTTTGGAAGTGTAACCTTGATCGTGTTCAATCCCCTATCTTGATCATTCCGTTCTCCATGCCTAGCTCCTCTATTCCCCATCCTATCTCCTCTATTCCCATAGCGTTGACCTCCTATTCCTTGGTCCCACCCTAAGTCCCGAGGCTGGACCCCTTCCCTTGGCACTTCATAGTCAT